>JAODAL010005421.1:0-143753 GCA_025379985.1 Phyllomedusa bahiana | reverse complement strand
CAGTAAAAAAAAGACGAGGTCAATCGAGGCGCTCCCCCCACATACTGTTTTATTCTGACAAGGGTTTTTTTCAGACAACTTCATTCCTCCTTGTGATCTTCTGAGGAAACGGACTCCCCCGGATTCATTAATGTGACACATTCATTTGTTGAGTATGTGTTGTACTGTGATATCAAAACGCTAAAATAAAAAGGAAACCGCAGTGTCGTTCCTTGTCACCAGCCGTCTGGACGGGCTGACCTAGTTCATGGTGTCTGTTAGCAGAGCTGACAATGCTGCATTAACCGATATCTCCAACTAAGGATATCTTGGCAGGAGTAGTGATTTCTCTTACATTTTCTTTGAGAGAAATACAGACTAAATATGTATTTGGTATCCATTCTAAAAACCTATTTATTATCAGCGTGGTCAACCTTAGGGTATGTTCACACGGCGTAATTTCAGTGCGCATTTCGCCACTTATTTGCACTCTAATACGGGCGAGATGCGCGCCGAAATTATGGTAATCCATAATTCTCATATGGATTACGATCGTATTATACGCAAGGGGAGATAAGTGACATGTCAATTATTTGCGGCGAATACACGCCGTGAGTAATGAATGTCAATGGGGCCGGTGGACTGCCGCCCCACCCCATGCGGGAGTACGAGCGTACTAGCGCGAGCTCCCGAAAGACCATACATTGTGTGAACATACCCTTACTTTTCCTTACTTTTCTTGTTATGTATCAGATGGCAACGGAAGCAAGAGCCAGGGAAACAGCACCAGCTGTGCCTACATAATTTCCAGGAAGAGACGCATGTGGATAGGTAGTATGTATACTTCTGACCTGCACAGGAAGAGACAGAGGCGCAGTTCTAGCTGTACCTATGTTATTTCCAGTAAGAAGGGTAGTATGTGTCCTTACATCATGTGCACGAGGAGACGAAGGGAGTACGAACTGTGGTTACATCATGTACAGGAGGAGCCAGTAGTGACTGTGCCTATGTCGTTTCCAGGAATATACAGAAGGGTAGTGTCAGGAAGACCATGCCCACTCAAGGGTCAACGTCCTGACTTGGGGTGTATTTGTGACCTTGCGCTCCCCCTAGAGGTATGCAAGGTCAGCTGGATACAGTTTCACAGCTAACCCCTGCCACAAGAAGACCCAGGGACTGCATGAGAATACCCTACTCGCCCACAACCCTGAAAGGCTGGGAGAGATCTGTTTACCCGCACAGGTGAAAAGAACTCTGCCACCCCCGGTTTAGAGGGGGCACAAGTTCCTCGTTAGCTTAAGCCGGGGTCCGTTACAGACTTAAACACCGGGAACCTCCCTTGGGGTGCGATATTTTTAGGAGCAAGAAAACGGAGACGTGGATCAGGGTGATCAAGACAACAGAACAGCTCAGGATCAAAGTTTAAATTTTTAAATGTTGGTCAGCGGTGCAAATACAATAGGTAAGAAAAAGGGGGCAGAAAGATGTGTAAAATCTTAGGTTGGCCTTGTGCTGGGCACACATGGGGGGTGAATGTGGCCTACTGGTCCTGTGTGGATGCTTCTGGAATGCTGGTGCATGTACCCACCGTCCAATAAAGACAACACTGGGCTCAGGTGGCCTGTGAAAATTGGTGATAGGGGCTTTGAAGCAGGACCGCATGCTGAGAATCCCTTCCTGTGGATGGAGTATTTGTTTAAACCCCCAAAGGGACCCGCCTGTTTTGGCCTTCCTACCACCCAAATTTTTGAAATCTGACATTGCCATTTAGTGAGAAAAAATTTTTGACACTTTTACCTTTTCATTGATTCAGAGATTTTTTTCTCGTGACACATTGTGCTTTAAGTTAGTAAGAAATTTTTTTCCATCAATCCTTTTTGTTTGAAAAAAATATCAAAATTTCATAAAAATTTTTAAAAAATTAGCGATTTTGAAAAGTTGAAAAATTTCTCCCTTGCAAGACAGAAAATTTTTCACCACAAAATAGTTTATAACTAGCATTACCATAGTCCACTAAGGTTGCTCATTTTTTAAATTTTTTTTTTTTTTAGACATTAGGGGGCTTAGAAATTTGTAGTAATTTCTCACTTTTTCGAAAAATTTGCAAATACTTTTTTTTTTGGGGACCATCCGTTCTCTTGGTTTGGAGGCCTCATGTTAGATCCCCCATAAAAAAATCCATCAAAGAAACTAGACCCTTTAAATGTATTTACAAAACTATTTGGGAAAATTTTGATAACCCTTTAGATATTTCACAAAAATTTAAAGCAAAGTGGGGGGGGTGAAATTTCAAAATTTCATTTTTTTTGCAATTTTCAATTTTTTCTTATTACTGGAATTTGGGTAAATGGAAGGAAAAATGCAATTTATATCAATTCCCCAGGTCTGCCGTTTTTTAGAGATACCCCCATATGTGGCCCTTTGCATTTTTGGCTAACCATAACCCCCAAATAGGGGGGCCCTAGGGGATCTGAGGCTCATTTTAAATACGATTTTTTTTTTAGGCCCTTTCATTTTTGGGGGGACCCCCTAAGGTGCAAAAACTTAATAAACCCCCCCTTTAAAAGACCACAATTGAAATTTACCCCCCTTAAAGGAAAATTTTTCCAGGGGGTGCTTTTGATATAAGCCCCCCAGGGGGGTGATTCAAAAATTTTTTTTTTAGCATAAGGTGTGAAAAAAAAAAATAATTTTTTCCAAATCTGCAAGTTACTTAAAATGTTTCACATATACAAGGAACCCGGGAAAAAAAAACGAAAAATTTTTAAGCTTTTTCTTCAAGTTTGGCAATACCTAAATTGTGGGTGTAAATCGCTTTGGGGGCGCGGGCAGGGGATAAGGGGGGGGAGCGCATTTGGCTTTTGGAACGCATTTTGGGGGGGCCCTTGTGCTTTTGCAAACCCCCCAAAAATAGCAAAACGGCAAAACCTTTCCCAGAACCCCCCCATTTTTGGATTCATACCCATCGGGGATCTCTCTAGGGATGTATTGCATTTTTGGCACACAGGTGTTACTAGTTTTTTTTTTTTAGCTTGGGCATGAAAAGGGGGGGAAAAAACGCAGTTCAGTCATTGTTTTTTAAATTTCAATTTTTTCAGATTCGCCTTTGAGTGTAAATGATGTAAAAAATTTACTTGGGGGTCGGAAAACAATTAAATGTATAGATTTTATTAGTTTTTTCTTTTTTATTACTTTTACACAGTAGAAATACGTTAAAAAAAATTGCGTTTTTATGTTGTCCTATTTGACACCATAACTTTTTTATTTTGCTGTGTGCAGACTGTGTATGGGCTTGTTTTTTGCGGGATATTGAAGTTTTTTATTGGTACCATTATGTGGTGCATATGATCTATGTTACTTTTTTTTAAAGGGTTTTTTTTGTGAGTTGTTTTAAACAAAAAACAGCAATTTTTGGTTTTTTTTTTATTTTTTTTTTTATAGCGGGCACTGTACCGTATATAGGGCATGGTAGCTTTACCCGAGGTCAATACGATTTTAGATACCCCAAATTTTTATATTTTTTTTATGTTTTACGCTTTTTTACAATAAAAAACTTTATTCAAAAGGGGAAAAAACTTTTTTTCATACCATAGGGTTTTAGAGCATAACTTTTAAAAATTTTTCTGTGCTTGGGCTGTGTAGGGACTGTTTTTTGCGAGAGGGGAGTTTTTATTAGTATCATTTTTGGGGGGGACAAGGCTTTTGATTGCTTTTAAATCCCCTTTTTTGGGGCCAGGGTGAAGAAAATCTGCAATCCCGTAGTTGTTTTTTATTTTTAACAGGGCTACCGGGCAGTATCCGTGATAAGTTACTTTATCTTTGGGTCGCTACGATTTGGCGATACCCTAATTTTATAGTTTTTTTTTTTGTTGAAGCACTTTAAAAAAAAAAAAAGAAAAAATGTTTTTGTGTGTAAAACTATTTTATGCATCGCTATCTTCTGAAAAGTATACTTTTTTTTTTTTTCCGTATACAGAGCTTATAAGGATTTTTTTTTGCGGGAAGAAATGCGTTTTTAATTGGTAAAACTTTGGCGTTTCTAGGGGTTTTTTTATCGCTTTTTATTCCATTTTATGTTCGCGGATGAACAATAAACTTTTTTTGTGATTTTTTTTTTTTTTTGATTTTTTTTTTCGCCTTCACCGTACGGGTTAATTAACATGCAGATTTATAGGGCAGGTCGTTTCCACCGCGGCGATACCAAAATGGGGACTTTATTTATTTTTGATCTTTTTTGGGGGGATTGGCGTTTGTAAAAAGGGGAAAAGGGCGGTTTTACTTATTTTTATTTTATTTTTCGGTTTGGGGGTTTTTTCTTGTTTTTCACTTTTTTTAAATTTTTTTTTCTTTTTCAATTTTTTTTTACTTTTCCCCTAGGGGGGTTTTAAATGAGAATTTTAGATCTTCTTCAAAGGGAAACGGGGGCAAGCTTTTTGTATGACTGGTTCCTATGACAACTGTCAGTCACTGCCGGGTCATGCCCCCAGGGGACGGGCCGGGCGTCGTGACGTCAGACAACCCCGGAAGGATTCTGTTCCCTCCGTGGTGTCTGTAAGGGGCAGGAGCCTGCACGGATCGCCCGATCCGTGCGTGCTGCCCCGACAAAACCCCAGGGGAGCGATTTTCCCCCTGCGTTCCTTAGTTTTTTGCGACCGGGGGTTGTCGCGTAATTTAAAGGGGTTAACCGCCCCCCCCCCCACCCCCCCCCCGGGCATCCGGGGGGCGGGGCCGACGTGCGGATGTAGCTGTAATTCAGTGACACCCGCCCGTCGTGCGACTCGCTTTAGAGTTTGCGCGATCCTCAGACGTATCCATACGCCAGGTGCGTTAACCCCCAAACGACCTGGACGTATGGATCGCCCAAAGGGCGTTAAGGGGTTTTGCCACGATCTCATTTCATACCTCCTGTATCCAGCTCTTCAGCTCTGTTTGCTCAGAAGGGTGTGTGTGTGTGTGATTTTGTTTGAATTGCACATCATGTGACCCTGCAGGTTGACATCACCATGCCTTACCTCTCTCTAATCAAAGAAAGGTCTGTTTATGTATAAAGCTATAAATAGCTACACTGTAGCTCAGAGGTAACATTTTTGCTTTACAGCACAAGGGTCCTTGGTTCAAATCCCTGCAGGAACTTAACTTAAGGATTTTTTTCCCTCTTTATCAATGCACAAACCTGATTGAGGTTTCTTTTGTTGTTGCACTGTTTGACTAATTACTAAGGAGTACAGGAGTAGAATGACAGCACCCGGGGTTTGAACACTCAGTAGCTGCCTGAGAAGAGAGATGATGTCTGAGCATGTGCGACCAGGACTGAGTAGCTCTCAGCCCTGGTCGTATCCTCTGGAGACTAGCTGTACACAATGGATCACTAAAGGAGCAGCTAAAATAAAAATGGTGCAGAATTTTTAATACTAATGAATGGTGAAAATGTTTATTATTAAATTTTCAAACTTCCCACGTCAATTTTACTTCGTGGCAAAACCCCTTTGAGTGCTTCCTCAATGACATGTTGAGCAGTGGGAGAGATTAGGTGAAGTCCTGAATCCTGCAATAACTGGGTGAATTTGAGTGCAGAGCTGGAGGTGTGACTTTCCTCATATCCCTTACAGGTAGTACTTGTGCTTACATTATTAGCAAAAGAAGACAGAGAGGCAGTACCTGTAGAAGTGACTCATGGAGAATGGTGCTTACATCATGTACAGGTAGAGCCATGAAGGCAGTAATAGTTGTGCCTTTATTTACAGGAAAAGGCTTTAGCAGGGCTGTGGAGTCGGAGTCGGTGGCTATTTTGCAGGAGTCGGAGTCGTCATAAAATGGACCGACTCCCAAAATATATAATAAGTTGGTCCAGTTAGTTTGATGCAGTGCAAAGAGCAAGAGGAATTGGGTCCGGCCAGTTTGACTGCTCCCATATCTTCAGCCTCATCTTACCTATCTTATACATAAATGTGGTTTGCAAGTATTTGGCATCTGCTTAGTTCTGCAGATTCTTTCCTATAACTGCATTGTTACTGTTTTGCTCCTAAAAATCAAAATTGT
The DNA here is from genome assembly GCA_025379985.1 of Phyllomedusa bahiana. Classification (NCBI taxonomy): domain Eukaryota; kingdom Metazoa; phylum Chordata; class Amphibia; order Anura; family Hylidae; genus Phyllomedusa; species Phyllomedusa bahiana. Next base: position 137,735 of record JAODAL010005421.1, on the reverse strand, counting down.
AAATTTTTATTATTTTGTTAGTATTTGGGAAATTCACCTTTTGGATTTCAATACTGCCTGAATCCTTCTGGGCTCTGAATCCGATTCAAGCATATCTTGACCAAAATCTGATCCCAGGTCTCTTCTACACATTCCCAATGTTGGTGCACACTGGACTTGGATACAAATACAGCTTCTTTTTTTTTTCAACTCTACCCACAAGTGTTCAAAAGATCAAAACATTGTTACCCTTTAGCTTGTCAGTGTCTGTTCGACCTAAGTAGTTTGATTATTGTATCATAAGGTGATAAACAGCCGGATGTTACCATTTTACTACAGTAAAGTTATCACTTAAACATGCGCTATACATGAGGGATTCAGGAGCCGGGAGTCGGAGGTTTGGGAAATTGAGGAGTCGGGGCTTCGGCTTGCCGACTCCACAGCCCTGGGCTTTAGCTGTCTTTAAATCAGTGTCAGAATGAGACCTGGAGAAGGGTAGTAGCTGTGCTTACATCATGTTGAAGAAGGAACTGGGAGAGTGTTCTAGCTGTGCCTGCATCATTGCAAGAACGAGACCTGGAGAAGCGTAGTTACTGTGCTTACATCCTGTAGAGTAGGAGACCGGGTAGCAGTACTAACTGTGCTTACATCAATGTCAGAGGACTGGAGAGGAGTGGGATGTGTGCTTACATCATGTACATGAAGAGACAGGGAGGCAGCACTAGCTGTGTTTACATCTGTCATGAAGAGACCTGGAGAGGAGTGGTGTGTGTGCTTTCATCATATACATGAAGAGATGGGGAGGAAGCACTAGCTGTTTGCGCATTAATGTCAGGAAGAGGCCTAGAGAAGGGAAATGGCTGAACTAAAATCATGTACAAACAGAGCTGGGGAGACCGTACCAGCTGTGTCTACATCCTTGCCAAGGAGTTCCTCAGCTTTTTTTTCCCGAATCCTTTGCTTTATGCAAAACAGCCGGTGAGGTCTGAAAGGCAAGTAAATCCTCACACCGAACAATTTATTGGTGGCTATCCCAAGGAGAGATTTTCCCCCTTCTAAGCCACCCTCACCACTCACCCATCTAACTAGTAAGTTCTACACTGCACTGATGAGGGGCAAATACCCCCCATACAGCTGTCTGCGGATGGACGTAACTGGTTTGTTTTAAATCCCTTTCACACTGTAAGGCTCCTGCGAGCTGCATGAGTTCCTCAGCTCTTTTCCCATAAGTATTTGCTTTATGCAAAACAGTCAGTGAGGTCTGAAAGGCAAGTAAATCCTTACACCAACCAATTTATTGGTGGCTCTCCCCAAGGAGAGATTTTTCCCCTTCTACATCCTTGTCAGAAAGTGATGTGGAAAAAGGTAGTCGCTGTGCTTATATCATTTATAGGAAGAGCTAGGGAGTTGGTACTGGCTGTGCCTACATGATTTCCAGGAATAGACATGGAAATATTAGTTCCACTAAGGGCCACCTGTAAATGCTGTCCAGTTGCAAAAAACAATTACACAAATTCTCCTCTTCATAAGTGGAACAACTTCAGGGGGTGAGACATTTGAATTAACCACTTTCATTTTTTCACCTTGTGCTAGGGGCCGCCCTAATGGAGACTGTACCAGAAGTAGGGCCGCCATAAAGGCAGTAAAGACGGTACTGCCGTAAGGGGCCGGTGAACGAAGGGGGCCCGCTGCAAGCGGGGTTTATGGGGAAGAAGGGCCCAGACGCTTCAGCTATATGGGGCCCTGAAATTTCTGATGGTGGCCCTGACCAGAAGTATTTTATTTATAAAATATTCGTATGCTGGATTTCTTTGACCTGTTAAATATTTGTTCTTTTTCCACAGGGGGTGTCATCAACTTATCTGTGCCCATTGTGCTGACCGTAACAAGTGAGGACAAGCAACGACTCGATGGCTGCACAGCTTTTGCTCTGGTTTATGAAGGGAGGCGAGTGGCTATATTACGTCATCCCGAGTTTTACGAGCACAGGAAAGAGGAACGATGTGCCAGGCAGTGGGGAACATGCTGTAAGGAGCACCCATATATTAAGGTCAGATAGACCTCCTCTTTCTTCCGTTTCCTTTTGTAGAAAAAGGTCTGAAATAAACCCACTTGTATTCCGCATGTGTAGAAGAGCTGGGATCTTTGATGAATAGGTCTGCTCTGGACATGGGTTACTTTTTCCAGAAGAGGGCACCCTTGTAGTACTTTTTATGCACCTTACCTACATGACAGGCACTTTAAAAATAACTCAGCTGACATGGGACTACATATATTTTATCATATTGATCTTGCTGGATCAGGTCAGGACATGAGTAGCTAATCGGCATAAAGCATAGTGAAGAAATGTATGGCCACAGCTTTATAGAAGATTACAGGAGCACCTGTACAGGATATGTGATAGAAAACGAACATTTATAGAGAGGCTTAGTTTATGCTGCACAAGAAATAATGTAACACTGTTTCGACAGACCCTTTTATGAAGCATATTTCTGGTTTATTTAGCCTGCACGTTTGGCTATGTATTTTTTATTTTAGAAGCTTGCACAGTTTACCATGTTAGTAGACCTTTTTATTCCTTAATTGTTTCTTCTGTTGAAATAATTATCCAGTAGAATAAAAAATGACATTGCGAGCTTTCAGGTTTTGAGTAGATTTCTGGGGATAACATACATAACACTACTAGTGTAGAGAGCAGATATTGTTTTACCATCTTGCTAATTGGTACAACTACCTGACAATAGTTACAGTACAAAGAGCAACCTTGAGGCTCAAACGTCTGCTGTAACAAAGTGAAAAAATCACACACATGGCCATACTCCTCAGCTCAATTCCCAGTATGAGGCAATATACGCCCCAATGCTACATAGGGGAAATAGTAATGAACAATTGCTCACACACCTATCCACAAGGGAGGCGATTGATTAGTAAAAAAAAACTTCACATTGCATAAAAACCGGTTCACACCAGTCTAGTACAGGGAAGATTGCTCAAGTGCAAAAATACTGATGAACAACCACTCGCACACCTACTGTCCACGAGGGAGGTGATTGGCACTCTATATAAAGCTAATCTATGAGGAATTATAATACTAGCAGTCATATGGTAACATGTGGTACCTCATGCTGGCTTACAACCAATTGATAACGCCCTTACTATTCCATTGACTGGGTTGCCCTGCATATTTAAATTGTCCAACATAAAATACTGGCACCCTCTGCTCCCCAGTATTAGAGGGCAAAACTACATGTTGGAAATATATTACATATGAGGGATTCGTTGGTTTTTTGGCCAAAATATGCAAACGCACAACCCATGTCAAAGGTCCTTGTCGTCTTGCGAGTCCCTACGCTAATTTGACAAGCAATTTACTAAAACAATCACAAAAAACGGAGCATTATTTACTTAAAAATGCAAACCACTAATAAAGTGATAAACTGTACAGTCGAAGGTAATGGGGTCGGTTTCAGTCCCCTGTATAATTCTTTATTTGGATGTAGAAGACCCATTTAAATAAAATTAGTGGCAGACAATGAGGCACATTTATTAATATTGTCTAATACTCACCTGAGCTCTAGGCTAAGTTTACACTAACACGTGGGCCGCATGTGACTCTGTGGCTCCGAAGCCCCTGAGACCTCCTCAGAGATGCTCTAAAGGCCAGTATCAGCGTGTACTCTGATCCCAGCTGTTTAGCTTCTTAGATACCACAGTCAATAGTGAATGTGACGTGTAAGGCAGTTGACGGGAGGGGGTGATCATGTGGTGCCGCTGGTTCCCATGATATCCAGAGGCCTAATGGTAGCTTCGGTCTGTCTAAGGTGTAGGCTTGCCTTGATATGCTAACTGGCATTTGTTATAATATGTTGTAGTCCTGTACTGCAATCTATTAGAACGGAGATCAGGTGATTGCTCAGTCCAGGCTCAGACTGAACAAGTAAAAAGAAAAATGTTAAAAAATAAAGTAAAACACACAAACCGGTTACCCTGTCCTAAATGCTTATCATGCAAATAAAAAAAAAATTGGTCCAAAAGTACATATTAGATACAGCGGTGTGCATAATGACCCGGTTATAATTGTATTGAATTTGAGAGTAATACGTACCGCCAATTATTTTTCTATATGCAGCCCATTTACCCAGTTGAGTTTGAGACCCCTGGACTTTACGCTAAAAAAAAAAAAAAGTGGCTGTTATACGATAAATCCGCTTCGTATACAACCTATCTGGTCTAAGCTTACACCATCTATTAGATGGCTTAGTTTGCACAAACAATTACATGACCATGTTAAGCCATACCTATTCTCACGAGGTCACCTTCTTTGGACTGATGCGACACACTAGTTTCTAAATCTGTCGAATACATAATAGATGTGGTGTAAAGCATGTATGCTTTGCATTTTGGCGCAGTTGCCATAGTAAATTTGCCGTGTTGGGACTATTTTAGCAGGTTGTTCAATAAGTACCAAAATGTCCACAAACTCATCAGTGCTCTTATTTTCTAATGCACAGTCGAAATTCTGAAATGTAATACCTCCACTTATCCTTTGCACTGGTTTTTATAAGTGAACCTCCAGTTTTTTTTTTATTCCTTTTATGTGAGTGAACTTTGTTGGTTTCCTGCAGATGGTAATGGAGAGTGGAGAATGGTTGGTGGGAGGAGACCTGCAAGTTCTCGACCGCATTTATTGGGGTGATGGATTAGATCAGTACAGACTTACACCAGCTGAACTGAAGCAAAAGTTTAAAGATCTGAATGCGGGTAAGTTTATTGTCTTTCTCCCTCCTTATTTTTTACAGTGCCAAGTAAAGGACAGCAACATGTTTAAAATTATAAGTGTTATCCCCTTTCTTTTGATTGCAGTAATAAAATACATAATGGCTTCTAATGATGCCCTCCTGGCTGAGATACGCTTATGTTTTACCTTTTATTAATCATTACTCCATACATATGTGGCCACTTGAACTAAAAAGAATGTTTGCAAAGTCTTTGCTTTTTCCATTGCTTTAAGCACCGCTTACAAGAAACACATGATATTACATGGTTATATGTGACATTATAGAAATGGTGGGAGGCTCTACAAAGGTACTTAAAGTGCTGTTCCCACAAAGCTAAGTCTACTGCACAGATCAGATTTCAGCAAGTTGACCATGCATGAGAATGAGGAATGCAGCCCTTGTGGCCCACCTCCTCATTCACTTCTATGGGAGTTCGGAATATAGCGGAGTGTGTGCTCTCAATTAGAAGTAAATGAGTAGGATAGCGCAAGTGCCCCCTCCTCATTTTCTTGCACGGTCGGCTCACAGCTAGCTAAGAGCCGACCTGTTCAGTATACTTAGCTTTGTGGGAACACCTCTTTAATCGCTATAGAGGTCGCCAACAATCAAATTACCGATCAATCCAATTACCAATTTTGTGCACTGGAAAAGCAGCATTGAAAACGTCCTTTAAAGATTTGAGATTATTTTTTCCAATTTTACCCTTTCGGAAAATGTCTTTCATTTAGTCTCTTTGAAAAAAATAAATGTGTGACGTGGTTAAAGGGGTGTTATCGTTTCATTAAATGGTCTTCAGAATAAGGGGACAGTGAAAACAAGCAACTTTGCAATTGGATGTCATTAGCAAAGCTGCCTTGTTCTCACAGTGTCCCTTATCTTGTGTTTTTATTTACACTGATATCCAGTGTGGTCTAATCCCTCCTGATCTCTCCTCCTTGCAATTCACTAGCTGAGAGCTCATTTACATTCTGTACAGCCCCTGGGTCAATTCACGGAGCTGTGTGTCTGACTCAGAGTTAGGGGCCGTAGCATTTTCTGTTTCCACACCTAGCAGAAACAGACTGCAGCAGATTGTACAATGAGAAAACATGACAGTTTTGACCCTGTGCCTAACTCTCCTGCATACACACAGATCTGTGCCGTTCTTAGAAAGCTGTAATACATCTCCAGCTGTGAGAGATCAGTGCTCAGATTAGATTGAATGCAGCCTGTGGTATGTATACAGCTCTTATAAAATAAGACTGATAGGAAGAGACACAGTGATATGTGGACTCAGAGGGGAGGGGGGGGGGAATCTCAGGCCAGCAGTGACAGGGGGATGATGTCATCCAGCTGGGAGGGGAAGAAACGCCCTATCATTCACAGAGCTGGGAAGCTAAGAGAAGTGTGAATCAGCCGAAGTAAGGAAGCGATACATCCCCTTTAAGTGCTGTAACATAAAAAATAAATAAAAAGGAAATGGCTCTCCTAAAAAATCCCCTGCCGCTTCTGCTCATCTGTGTTCTGTATTTACTTGGGATCCAATAATGACATCCCTGTATATTCAGCTGACCACAAAAGCCATTCACTGGTCCCAGCAGTCTTAATCTTTACACCACTGAGGACACTTGGTTACACTAGATCTGTGCGGCCATCTTTTCAATATCCTGAGGCTGTGTGGATAAACTAGGACAAGAGGGTAAGGGGACCCTTTTCTTTATTAGCTGAGGGACTTGCATCTCGGAAAAGCGAATAAACCTTTTAGGTTAGAAACTTAACTCCTTAACGACCGCCCACCGACTTGACGTCGGCTGGTGCGGGTCGTTCGTCTGCAGTGACGTCTTTCGGCGTTGCTGCCGACATTGGAGTTTGCGGTGCCCGGGCGCCGCAGCTGTGCTGGGATCGGGGCTGTACTACACAACCCCAATCGCAGAGCATCTCCTGCAAGCATCGGGGAAAGGAGGATACCTCCGCAACCCGGTGCTTTAACCTTTTGATTGCGGCGGAGCTTTTACGCAGCGCAATCAAAGGGTTCCCCTGCTCTGTTGGGTGATCGGAACACCCGGTCACCCAACAGAGCTTGGGGAACGGCTGCACAGTCAGCCCTGGGGACCTAGAGTGGCCCCAAAGCTGTCTATGTACTAAGCCAGTGACCAGGACGCACTGTGTGCTGTTCTAATCACTGCCCGTGTCAGACTGACACAGATTAGAATGTATTAGTAATGTATTAGCATATTCATATATGCTAAGTGTAAAAAAAAAAAAAAAAAAATGTTAAACAGTTCTCCCTTCATGGGATTAAAAAAAGTAAAAAAAAAAATTAATAAAAAATAACTATGCATAAATTACACACGAAAAACCCTACACATATGTATCCACACGGCCGAAATAACCTGTAGAATTAATCTAACAAGTTAAGTGTAAAATGTGAATGGTGTAAAAAAAAAAAAAAATACTGCAATTATTTATAAGTGAACATAAACTATTCACCTATAGAGTACAACTTGTCGAGTAAAACGGGGCCTCATACAACTGCGTCATTGAAAAAATAAAAAAGTTAAAACTGTTGAAATGCACGGAGGCAAAAACTAAAAAAAAATGTTCTGGTCATTAACTACTTTTCAGGTGTTCGGCTTAAAGGGGTTGTCTCGCTACAATGATTGGGTTTTAATTAAAAGATCTTTAAAAAACAAGCAGCTTTGCAATATATGTTCATTACAAATGTCCTACTGATTTTGAGCTAGCCCTGTTAGTATTACTACATCAGCTTCTCAAATCTCTATAGTAGCCGACCTGTTGATCCTTATCTTACTGGCTGTCAGGTCTGAATGACTCATCACCTTTGAAGACAGGTCAGAGCAGAGAGCTTCTGGAGGGGGAGGAGGACTCTGGCGTCTGTGTCCATGCAGCCTGGATTAACCCTGTGTGTCCCTGCTTCCTCCTGCTCTCTACACAGATAGATGTGACAGCAGTGACCCTGTCTGTTACTATAATCATGATATGTCTTTGGAACTGTGACTATACTAATACTATACAGATCAGGGGGCATGTGAATACTTTATGTTCTCCTGTATTAGGGACACATCCTGAGTATAGTAACACTTCCCTTGTTGTTGCTGGAGATGTGGAGACTTGTAAGCTAAGCAGGGGATATAGGAACACATGCATCCCCTCTGCTCTATTAGCACACAGCTTCATATTCCTCTCTACACTCCTAGATCAGCCCTCTCCTGCAACAGACCTAGGCAGGCACACACAGGGTGAACTCTGAGAGCAAACCCCCTCCCCCCCCCCCCCCCCTGTATAGAAGTTACGTAGCTGCCTGTGTGCTGATGGGAGGGGGGAGAGGGAGCAGAACAGACAGACAAGCTAGCACGCCCCTCAGTTCAACTTACCAGGGACACTGACAGGCTGAAAGCTCGTAATGAGACAACTCCTTTAAGGGGTTAAATATACCATTTGTTTTTTTGAAAGTCAGCCTTCAGATTTCTAGGATTCTATCAAATTTCCCTTCTCTGGCTCAATGGAATTTTTCAAAGCCGTTCATGTTCTACTTCTCGTGGAATCATTCCTTTGTAGAAGGAGTCTTACTGCATGTGTGGATGAGGAGTTTTGTGATCAATGAGACTTAAAGTGATTGGTTATTTAAAGAGGTTGACCTGCTATTGTTTTTTTTTTTTAAATTAAACATAGTCACGCTGTTATAAAATTTAAAACCACATACATAACTCCCCATTTCGGTATTATCGCTGCCGGTGCGCTCTTCCCGTTAGTTCTGTTGAGTTTCTGATCCCAGTGGTTGGATTGTCACCCCTACTCGAGTCACGGGGATTTCTTTACGTAACCTCTCAGGGCCTTTGGCTTCCAAACAATGATGTCAGGCAATGGCATGTGACTTTTGCAGTGGTGATGATCCAACCGCGAAGAGCCAAAAGTAAACAGAACGACCAGGGTGAGGACCGGCAGTGACAATGCTGGAAGAGAGGTTAGTGGGGAGGTGAGTATGCAGTGATAAATTTGGATGCTGTAATAAAATATATTTTAAAAAAGAGCAGAATCACCCTTTCAGTGCTTGCTGTATGCGAGTCAAAAAAAAAAAAGTTTAAAGGGGTGTTTCAAAACTAATCAATGCTTGGCAGCAGTTTATTTTTTTCAAAACTGCTCTGTGAGGGAGCCGATACGTCGATTGTAAATATGTGGGAATAAACGCGTCGTTTTTTTATATTCTACCTGGATGTGTGTGTGTATATATGTATGTATGTGTATGTATATATGTATATATATATGTATGTGTGTATATATGTGTGTATGTATATATAGAATGCTCTCCTATGTGACTATAGGGAGTGCATGGACAGATATGTGTCACCGAAAGGCCTAGTTTCGGTGAAGGGAGACTGGTAGTTTTGTCAGTAACCCTAAGTTACTAACACATTTTAGTCTTTAGTATGGTGACTCCAAGTCGCTTGTTCCGGGCTGGTCTTTCCTGGAGTGGCCAAAGAGCAGGGTGGGTGGCCACTCCCACGTAACAGGTAAGGCTAGTTTCACGCTTCATAAAGCTTTGGCCTGTGTGGACTACTGCTGCTGGTGGAAAGCTGAAAGCCACATAGTAAGTAGCTCATGGTACTTGTGTTTGGTTCCTGTACAGGGTCACTCAGGGCGTCTCCGGTGTAGTAAGGGCCGTTCATTGTGTAGTTAGCGCTCAGCCGAGCAGGTTTTGTTTTTGTATGTTCAGCCTGACGTTAAGGCTTATTGTTTTCTGTTTCCGTTGAAATAAACCCAGTTACAGCCTGGACTTTTCCTGCAGTGTCCCTGTCTCTGTCGAAGCCCAGGATGCTACCTGAATGCTGATGCTAATCCTCCACAATATAAATATATGAAACAAACGTTTTTGTGTTCATATTCTCTGACAAAAAGGGCAAGAAAGCAAAAATTCTCCTGGGGTATGTAAACTTTTGAGCACAAGTGTTTGTAGATGTATATAATATACACTCAAAAGTTTACATACCCCAGCAAATTTTTGCTTTCTTTTTTCAGAGAATTTGAATAACACAAAAACGTTTGTTCCACTAATGGTTAGTGGTTGAGTGAAGCCATTTATTGTCAAACTACTGGGTTTTTCTCTTTTTAAATCATGACAACCAAAAACATCCAAAAGATCACATACCCTGGTGAGTTTGGCCTGATAACATGCAGAGAAGTTGACACAAATGGGTTTGAATTGCTACTAAAGGTAACATCCTCACCTGTGACCTGTTTGCTTGTAATCAGTGTGTGTGCATAAAAGCTGAATGAGTTTCTTGGACCCAGACAGAGTCTTGCATCTTTCATCCAGCCACTGACGTTTCTGGATTGTGAGTGATGGGGAAAGCAAAAGAATTGTCAACGGATCTATGGGAAAAGGTATTTGAACTGTATAAAACAGGAAAGGGATACAAAAAGATGTCCAAGAAATTGATAATGTCAGTCAGCAGTGTTCAAACTGTGATTAACAGATGGAAAATCAGGGGCTCTGTAAAAATCAAACCACAGTCAGGTAGACCAACAAAAATTTTGGCCACAACTGTCAGGAAATTTGTTCGGGATGCAAAGAAAAACCCACAAATAACATCAGCTGAAAGACAAGACTCTTTGAAAACCAGCGGTGCAGCACAAGATGCACAATACCGAGGAACTTGAAGAAAGATGGGCGGCATGGTCGAGTTGCCAGAAGAAAGCCATTACTGCGCACATGCCACAAAGTATCTCGTCTACAATGCACCAAACACCACAGAGACAAAGCCTCAAAACTTCTGGAACAAGGTAATTTGGAGTGATGAGAGCAAAATCGAACTTTTTGGCCATAACCATAAACGTTACATTTGGAGAGGTGTGAACAAGGCTTATGATGAAAGGAATACCCTTCCTATTGTAAAGCACGGAGGTGGATCGCTGATGTTTTGGGGATGTGTGAGCTACAAAGGCACAGGAAACTTGGTCAAAGTTGAAGGGAAGATGAATGCAGCAAGTTATCAGCAAATACTGGAGGCAAATTTGCACTCATCAGCCTGGAAGCTGCGCATGGGAACTACTTGGACGTTCCAACATGACAACGATCCAAAACACAAGGCCAAGTCGACCTGTCATTGGTTACAGCAGAACAAAGTGAAGATTCTGGAGGGGCCATCTCAGTCTCCTGACCTCAATATTATTAAGCCACTCTGGAGAGATCTCAAGCAAAGCGCAGTTCATGCAAGACAGCCCAGGAATTTACAGGAACTGGAGGATTTTTGCCAAGAAGAATGGGCAGCTTTACCCTCTGAGAAAATAAAGAGCCTCATCCACAACTACCACAAAAGACTTCAGGCTGTCATTGATGTTAGAGGGGGCAATACACGGTATTAAGAATTGGGGAATGTGAACTTAGCGAAATTTCTGCCAGGGTATGTAAACTTCTGAGAACAACTGTGTGTGTGTATAATATATTATTATTAGAGAGATATAGTGTGTAATATATTCCAACCGCTTTTCTTGTGAGTACCATGCACACAATGCAATTTCACAATGTTGTTATTGCTAATAGATTTATTAACCTTGTGCTGGAGTTTTCTTATAAAATCTAATCTTATTGTTTAGCATTTTTTGACGCCGTAAAATGTTCTCGAAATCTAGTTGAAGATGGTAGAGCAACTGGAGAACTTGAGTTGACCTTGCTGCTATAAATATCACTATACTATATTGTGTGCGGCTGTAAATGAAACCTTTTACCACATCATTAGGAGCGTTCCTTTAATTTGTGTCTTGCGCCACATTACCATTTGAGTTATGTCTTTTGTACTTATGTTTTTAGTTTTGTTTATCATACTAAAAATATCTGTCAAGTTGAGAATTTAGACGGCGCCGGTTATTTGTTTTTGCCAGCCTGGTATAAATTTTCTGGTTTGTAAACTGAGCAGGAAAAAAAAAAAAAAGATTTGTCACGATGTTCCTGCTATCAAACTTTCACCCCAAGCTTGTTTTTCCATGTATTTGTGGCCTGAGCTAATTAATAAGAAAAATCTAACCTAAAATTAAACAGTGGGTTCTTCTCTATTTTGATGTTGTGGGTCTTTTTCCTCACGACTGTAAGGCTATGTTCACAAGGTTTATTTTGGGGCGCATTTCGCCATGTATTACAAGCGTACTGCGCTCTAATACCAGCGAAATGAGCCCCAATCATTACGGTAATCCACAGTTCTCATAGAGAATTATGGATTGCGCCTCCTCTCCCCGGACGTACAATACGATCGTATTGTACACGTGGGGAGATAATTGACATATCACTTATTAGTAATGCTAGTATGGGACCGGCGGGCTGTGGCGGCCCCCACCCCTGTGTCGCGGGAGTACGCGCCGATCAGCGTGCCTCCTGAAGACCTGGCATAATTGTGGGGCGTACAGCAATTAAGCCGTGTGAATATACCCTAAGTTGAATGGGATTATACGAGGGGGTATTGATGAATAGTTAGCAGAGCCTAAAAAAACCTGTTTTTGAACTGTTTTTAATTGCCTTTCTTCTCTGTACATTAAATGCATCGATCAAGCAGTAATTCTAGTGATTTAGGTAAAAAAAAATAGTACTCCTATTCTGCGGATGGTGACTCCACAGCATGAATTACGATTTTTGTTTGTTGTAAATTCAGGTCAGAAGAATCTGTTGGATGATCGACAATTTCAAAGCCTAGATCATTAAGCTTGTGTGTGGGTGAAATATCCTGTGAAAAGTAGACCCATGTTTCTACAATTTTAGCTAAACTTTTTGTTAACAGAAATGCCTATAATTCTTCCATGATTGACTGACTGATTTTTCATGCTTCAAATAAATTCTTCTGTGTCTCAGAAAATGGAGGCAAGAATTTTTCCAGCACACATCTGCACGTGAAACGTTGAGCCAAGGAGAACCGGAATGTTTCCACTCCTTTAGACATTGCTTTAGTTTCTGGGTCACAATGATGAATCCACAATTCATCTATTGTAACAAGGCAATCCAAGAAGTTTGATTTTCTATTGCCAAATTGTTTTCTGAGACATTGTCGATTATGCTATCAATGTCTGAAATGGAACAATCTCTTAATGGTTGAATAAGATGGAAATTAACCATGTGACAGGTTCCCTTTTCACACTCTATTTTACAGCAGCACAATTTTATTTTTGTCTGCTACAAATATTCATTATATAATATTAGTATTCCTTTATTTATTAATATAGCCTCATACTGCAGGGTTGCACAACATGCAGCCCAAAACCCACATTCGGCCCACAGCCATTAGGACACAAACATGCTTTTTCTTTGTTCTCATACTTCAGAAAGGAATAGTCCTCTTTTGACAGCTCCATTTATCTGATGGAACTGTAGCGACTGGCACTGTATGTCTGATACGGTTATGGAGGACACTGTATAACGGGCGATATGGGGCTGTGAATGCTATTTTAACCCCTTACCGCCGGAGCCAGTTTTGGCCTCTGACAGACCCCCCATTCACTTTGTGAAAATTTAATTTTTTGACATTTTTTTCCCTATCCATGTGATTAGAGACTGTTTTTTTCTTTTTTACACATTGTGCTTTAAAGAAAGAAATTTTGGCCCAAAAAAATGTTTGTTTATTTGTAAAAAAATTTCCCAAATTTTCCAAATTTTAAAAAATTTCTGAATTTGTAAGACGGTAGTTATTTTTCCCAATCAAAATTTTTTATAACTAGCATTCCCTATGTCTGCTGTATTTTGGGTTAATTTTTCTAAATGTCTGGGGTTTTTTTTTTTTTTGGTTTTTTTTTTTACATTGGGGGGGCTTAAATTTTGTAGAAATTTTTCAAAAAAATTTTTGAATAAAAATTTTTTTAGGGACCAGTCCAGTTCTAATAAAAATTTTGATTGACCTGTATGTTAGTCCCCCCATGAAAACCTAAATCTAAAAAACAAACCCCCCTTAAAGTATTAAAAAACCGAATTTAGGAAGTTTTTTTAAACCATTGGGTGTTTCACGGGAAATTTAAAAGAAAAGGGGAAAATAAAATTTTTCAAAATTTACTTTTTTTTGTTTTTTTTTTAAATTTTTTTATACTTTGGGACAAAAACGGAAAATGGATCGGGTTTTAAATGAAAATTAATATTAAATTCCCAATTTTTTCGTTTTCAGAGATATCCAATATTGGCCCTAGTGCATTATTTGGCTCAACAAAAGCCCCAGAATAGGAGGAGACCTACTGGACTCGGGGGGCCTCATTTTCATTAAGTTTTTATTTGGGGGCCTTTTTAAAGGTTTGGGGGAACCAAAAGGGTTCCCAAAAACCCTTTATAAATACCCCTAAAAAGCCCCCAAATTTTGGGAAAATACTTTCCCTTACGGAATATACCCAAGGGGGGTTTTAGGATTTATATCAACCCCACAGGCGTTTCAAAAAATTTTTTTTAGGGGTCTGCTTTGAAAAAAAAAATTTTTTTTTTCAATTGAAATTTTAGCTGAAAATGTTTAATTTTTAAAAAGGAAATTTTTGGAAAAAAAGCCCCAAAATTGTGTTAGAAATTTCTTCCAAGTTTGGCAATCCCCAAACAGGGGGGGTTTGTAAATGTTTTTTGGGGGGCATAGGGGGTACAAGGGGGGGGAGCGCTATTTGGCTTTTGGGCACAGTTTTGGTGGGGCCATGTGCATCTGCAAACCCCCCAAAGTTCTAGAACAGGTAAAACCCTTTCCAAAAGTTTCCCCATTTTGGTTTCAAAAAACCCCTCAAGATCTCATCTAAGGGGGGGTTTTTTTGAAATTTTGGGGCGAAACAGGTTTTTCCGTATTTTTTTTTTTTAGCTTTGGGGAAAAAGGAAAATGGAGGGGGAAACGCATTTCCGCCATTGTTTTTGGGCTTCTTTTTTACAGAATATTTCCCCAAAGGGATAAAGGGAGGGGAATAATTTTTAAAAAACAAAAGGGGGGTCGGTACAATTACAATGATATCAATTTTATATAGTTTTGTTTTATTTTTTTAAAAATAGAAGCGATTTTTATAAAAAATTTGGGCTTTTTTAGTTTTCCAAATTTGACAGCCAAAAGCTTTTTTTAAATTTTTTGATATGGAGGATTGTGGGCTTTTTTTTTTACGAATGATTTGATTTTTATTTTGGGTACTTTTAAAGGGGGGGCATGTGATGCTTTATCACTTTTTTTTAAAAGGTTTTTGTGAGGCATTTTTGTACAAAATAAAAGCAATCCTGGTAGTGTTTTTTTTTTTTAAATTTTTTACGGGGGTCACTGTGGGGTATTAAATGACTCCCTATTTTTTATTTCCAGCGGGTTTTGTTTAAAATTTACAGGATCCCAAACATTTGAAATAATTTTTTTTTTTTTTTTTTTACTGCTTTTACACAAAAAACCCACTTTTATTTAAAAAGGCAAACCGTTTTTGATCATCGCGGCTGAGAGCCTAACTTTTTTTTTTTTTTTTTCTTTTTTAGGGAGCTGTATAGGGATTTTTTTTTTTTTTTTTTTGGGGGTTTATTGACTTTTTATTGGTAACTTTTTTGGGGGGCCCAAGACTTTATGACGTTTTTAAATCCTTTTTTTTTGGAAGGCGGGGTGAAGAAAAAACTGCAATCCGGGCAACCCAAAGCAGTGTTTTTTTTTTTAAATATTTTTTCCCCGTGCAGTGTCCGTACAATTTTTTTTACTTGTGGGTTGAACGATTACGGTGATCCCCAAATTTTTGGTATTTTTTTATTTAAAAGCACAATTTTTTTGAAAAATATTTTTTTATTTGTAAAGCAATATTTATGACGTTTATCTTCTAATAGCCAGAATTTTTTAAAATTTTTTCCTTTTAAAAAGACCCTTGGAAGGTTTTTTTTTTTTTTTTTGCGGATGAACTAACTTTTTAAATTTTGGCATCACTTTGATGTTGATATGGTTTTTGATGACTTTTTACCCCATTTTTTGTGCTGCGGGATGAACAAAAATCGAAATTTCTGTGACTTTTTTTTTGGGGGGGGTTTTTTTTAGGGTTCACCCCGAAGGGTTTTAAATTAACATGACGATTTTTTTGGGGGGTTTTCGCTACGCACGGGGCGTACCAAATATGGGTATTTTATTTTTTTTTTGATCTTTTTTGGGGGGCGTTTGGCTTTTTTTAAAAGGGGGAAAAGGCCGTTGTACGTTTTTTTTTTATTTTATTGTGTTTTTTTTTTTCAACTCTTTACACTTTTTTCCCCGGGGGGGAATGCATGAACGATCGTCGGGACCGTTAAATGCAATAGTTCAGCTTTACAGCTTATAGCTGTTTGCGGTCTCCATGGCAACTTCAGTCACGCTCCCCAAAGCATTGGGGGCATCGTGATGTCACCGGGAAAACCCCGGTGTCTTTTCAGCATCCGGGCTTTTTCCGGTGGAATCATCCCCGGGCCCTCAGCGCCATTACTGCGCCGGATCTCGGGAAGCAGGGCCACCCCGGCCGTGGGGGAAAGGGGGCCCATTTTTGCCGGGAGGTAATATACCGGGGATTCCATGCCGCGATTTTTGGCGCGCCCCCGCCCGTGGCCGCAAAAAATTCCCTTAAACGTACTCTTTTCCCCGGAAATTTTTGCGGAACCCCCTCCCCACTTTTGACGGGTACGGCAAATGTCGGTAAGGGGTTTTAAGAAAACCTAAATGGGGGAAAATTCCCCCCGAGAAAATTTTTCTTGATTTTTTTTTTTCCGAGGAAAATTTTATTTCTGACACAATCATGACTTATTCACGGAAATCTCCCAAAAAAATTTGCCGGTTTTCCATACCCCAAAAGGGGAAAAAAGGAGATGAGTTGTGGGGGTGTTTTTCCCTAGTTTTAGTTTTTTAAAACCCAAAAAATTTAAATGAAAAAAAGGCACCTCATATCCTTTTCTTTTTAAAAAATAGTCAAAATAATCTTTTTAAATTTAAAAAGTAAAAAAAGTCTTGACTAATAAAAACCAAAAATTTGGGTCATATAGGTTTAAATGATCTAAAGGGAAAAAACAACCCTTTTAAAACTTTACAACCATATAGGTTTAAAGGGGTTGTCTCACTGCAAGGATTGCTTTTTTTTTTAAAGATCTTGCAAAAAAAAGAAATTTTTAAAAATGTGTCCAAATTTAAAATTTTCCTAAACCCATTCCTAGATTTCCCCTTTGTATGGGCTGATCAGCTTGTGGTTTGCTATAAACTTCAGACCTGATTGATCTCTCCCGAAAAGGCTGCCCGGTTGGGGGCGCATAGCTAAAAGACCTGGTTCTCTCAGCCCGTAGAAGCAGTAAAAAACACCCCCGGGAAATTTAAAGTGAAAAACCCAAAAAACAGGATGTGGTTTAAAAAGAATCGTGTTTAGAACCCCCCTTTAAAAGGGATTTAAAATTAGTTATTAGTTGAAGTGCTTATATTAACCTACAATAAAATACAAGAAACCTGTAGAAAAATTCTGACAATGCGTTTCACGTGCAGCTTAGGTTTGGATACCATGTGGAGTGACACTGGTTTAATTTACATTAGGGCGGGGAAATTTTAAAAAGAGTGGAATAGATTAATAGAATTCAATGGGGACAAAATCCGTATTTAAAAAAAAAAAAAAAGAAAGATGAAAAAAGATCCTGACAAATTCAAGTGTCCAAAAACCGAATGACTTATTGGTCTCTTTAAAAGAAGGGAAAAAAAAAAATTTTTAACCCCCCCCGCCCCTGGGGCGTATGCATACTTTCCGAAGATCGCGCCCAACTCTAAAGCAGAGTTCCCCGGGAATCGCCAAAGGGGGGTCCCGCTGGGAATTACAGCTGACCCCCGCAGCGTCGGGCCCCGGGCCCGCGGGTCATCCAGGAGGGGGGGGGGGGGGGGGGGGTTAAACCCCTTAAATTTTTGCCAGGGGGCGCAAAGGGTGTTTTATTTGGGGGTTGGGGCCCCCCAATAAAAACCCTGTGCCCCCCATCTCCCGGGCTCCAGGGGCCCTTTCCCTGGGCCCGGACACCCATGGCCCTTCATGATGTGGTTCCCCCTGGGAAACAACACTCAGCTAGGGTTTGCGGGGCAGAGAGCCCAGCGCCCTGCCCGCCGGAAAAAGTTTCGGGCCCGCAGGTTTCCCAAAAACCCCGCGGGGCCGCCAGGGCCTCACAGGCTGAGGACCTGCCGCGGCCCCCTGCCCTACCGGCAGCGTCGCGTTTTGTGAAAAGTATTGCGCCCCCTGCCCTCCCTCGGGCGCTTTTGCGCGGGCATAAAGGGTGTGCCTCGAGGAGCTCCGGAGGGCGGGGGGCTGAAGAGGGCGGAGCGCGCTCCCCCGGGGGGGTTAAGGGAGTATTAATGTTGTTATTTTTTGCGCGTTTTCCCGCCCCAGTGCCCCCCTTATGCCTGTGCCCCTTTAATGCCCGCCTGTGGCCCCCAAAATCCCTGCCCGTGGCCCCCCATCCCCGCCTCTGGCCCCCCTATCCCTGCCTGTGGCCCCCTTTTCCCCGCCTGTGGCCCCCATATCCGCCCGTGGCCCCCCCTATCCCTCCCCGGGCCCCCCTATCCCGCCCCGTGGCCCCCCTATTCCCCCCGCCTGTCCCCCCCTTCCCTGCTGTGGGCCCCCCCATGTTTCCTGTTTGGGCCCCCCCAAAAGCCTGCCTGTGGGCCCCCCCCATCCCGCCTGTGGGCCCCCCCCTTTCCCGCCTGTGGCCCCCCTATCCCGCCCGTGGCTCCCATATCCCCGCCCGTGGCTCCCTTTTCCCTCCTGTGGCCCCCCAATCCCTGCCCGTGGCTCACATTTTCCTGCCCCAGTGACCCCATATACTGCCTCAAGTGACCCCATATACCTTCTTTTGGCCCCCCATATACTGCCTTTAGTGCCCCCATATTCTGCCTCAGTGCCCCCCTTTTACTGCCCGTGGGGCCCCCCATTTTACCCGCCCGTGGCCCCATATATCTGGCCTTGGCCCCATATATCTGCCTGTGGCCCATTTACTGCTTCATTTTCCCCTTTTTTAAATTTAAAGAAAAAGGGTGCTATACCCATAATTAAGAGTTGCTGGAAAAGGGGAGGATTCTAAAATATTTTTTGTCCAAATCCCCAGGGGCGAGCTTGGGGTGGAGCAATCAGCCTGAAGGGGTTTTTAACCGGATGGGGAAGGGAAAAAAGGGAAAATGAACGACGCTGAAACCGAAAAGACTCCCGGTGATTTATAAAATTTCCCGCAGTGTAATCACTTTTTATGTTTTGCAGAGCACATACAAAAAAGTATCTTTCCACTATCTGGGCCCCGATGGCGGTGGTTTAAGAAATTTAGAGCCGTGTACAGCCCGGGTAGCCCCCATGTGGGGGTTGCGGGGGGGGTTTGGGGTTTCAGGGTTGGCAGGATTTTTTGAGCC
This sequence comes from Phyllomedusa bahiana, assembly GCA_025379985.1. Taxonomy (NCBI): domain Eukaryota; kingdom Metazoa; phylum Chordata; class Amphibia; order Anura; family Hylidae; genus Phyllomedusa; species Phyllomedusa bahiana. Next base: position 118,654 of record JAODAL010005421.1, on the reverse strand, counting down.
TTAAAATAGTAATAAATTTTTTGGGGGCTTGGTTTTGAGGGAAAAAATGTCTTTTGTAACAAAAACTTTTCTGGGAGATTTGCTCCATGTTTTGGTTTGGGTGTTTTGGGGACTTTTTAGGGTTTTGTCATATAAATTTAGAATTTTTAAAAAGTAAATTTGTCATTGGTTTATTTTTTTGTAAAAGTGACTGCTAGGAGATGGATGGGATTTTGTGTGGAATGTGCAAAAAATTAGTTACAGGAAAGAAAAGGGTTTTTTTCTGTAAAAAAAAAATGAGTTCCAATGGGGGCCCAAAAATGTCGTGGAACCCCGCCCCCACCCCGAAAAAAACAAAGGGGCCCCCAGCCCCCGGGTGTTTTTGGAACCCCAGCAACCCCTGGCCCCCCCCCCGAGCAATTTAAAACAATTAGTATCTACCACTTTTATGGTCCCCGAAAGGGGGAAATATATGTAAAACAAGCCTGTGTACAAAATGATGGTCAAAATGTGGGGGTCCCCGTTTGGCAGGGGCTGGAAAGGGTTATTTGATCCTTTTAAAAGGTTTTTAAAAGTTTTTTGGGGCTTTGGTTTTGTAGGAGTGTCTTTTTAGTAACAATCATTGGGTTTTAGATTTGCTTTCCCTGTGTAGGTGTATTTTTGGGGGAAATGTTTTGGGGGATTGTCATATGGAGGGGAGCGGTTTTTTAAAAAGTAAATTTGTAGGGCGATTTTCATGTGCAGTGGGCTGCTGGGGAGATGGACTGGAGCAAATTTGGGAAAATGCAGAAAAATTGTGACAGGAAAAGAAGGGTTTTTTTCTGTTTAAAAAAAAAATCATGCCCCAGTTCACAATGAGGCACAAAAAATGCCCTGTGAAAACCCGCTTTTACTGAGCAAAAAAAAAAAGTAAAAACAGGGCCCGGGGCCCCGGGTTTTTTAGGACGCTAGCAACCCCTTTATTATTGCGACCATGGGTCGCAATAAAAATAAGGAAAACTCGGAGGAGATCGCTCCTCCGGTCTGTGGCAAGCTCCTGTTTTGACAGACAAACAAAGGGGGGCATAAAATGCCTTCCCGGGGTTTTCCCCGTGGTTCAATGCCCCGGCCCTTCCCCGTGGGATGGCCCCCATAGTGACTGACAGTTTTCATAGGAACCCTTTCAAAACAACAAGTGTGCATTGATTCCTATTGAATGAGAGATCTAAAGATCCCCTTCCCTTTTAAATCCCCATGGGGGAAAAATAAAAAAAAAAGTAAAAAAAAGGGGGAAAAAAATGGAAAACATAAAAAGAAAAATTTAAAAAAAAAACGTAACCGGGCCCCTTTTCCCCCTTAAAAAACGCAAACCCCCCCAAAAAAGATCAAAAAAAAAAAAAGTACCCCAAAATTTGGGATCGCCGCGTGCCTTTAAAACCTGCCCATAAATCTGGGCAAGTTAAATTTTCCCCTACGGTGAACCCGGGGTAAAAAAAAAAAAAAAAAAGAATTTAAAATTTTTGTTTTATCCCTAACACAAACTTGGGATACGGAAAAAAAAAAAAAGTTATGGCCCCAAAAGGGCAGCGATGCATAAATTTTTCTTTTACCACTAAAAAAAACCTTTTTTTTTTTTTTTTTTTTTTAGGGTTCAACAAAAAAAAAAAAAACTATATAAATTGGGTATCGCCATAAAACGTATCGACCCCCAAAAGGGAAAAGGGTAACTTATTACGGATACTGCACAGTGAGGGGCTGTTTAAAAAAAAAAAAACACTACTAGGTTTCAGTATTTTCTAAACCCCCCTGCCTCAACTCTTCCCCCCAAAAAACCCAACCCGGGGATACCGCTCCATACACAGAAAAAAAAATTTTTTGCTCTCAGACTATGGCAAAAGCAAAAAAGGGGTTTTCCCTTTTTAATAAAAGTGTTTTTTTTTTTTTTTTGTTTAAAAGCATAAAAAAAAAAAAAAAATTTTACCCAATTGGGTAAATTTCTATTAATCGTAAAGACCCGCTATTAAAACTAGCATGTCTTTTCTAACGCAGAGTGAGCGCCCATTTAAAAAAAAAAAATTAAAAAAAAAACATACCCGGTTTTCTGTATTTTGTTCAAAACGCCCCACAAAAACCTTAATAAAAAAGTGAACAGTGTTGTATGCACCCCCTAATTGGGACCAAAAAAAGCATCAATTCCCCCCCGCCAAAAAAAAAGGCCTACCCCAGCCTTTCACACCGCAAAATAAAAAAGTTATGACTGTCAGAATAGGACAAAAATAAAAAAGCAATTTTTTATAGACCTAATTTTTATTGTGTAAAAGTAATAAAACATAAACCCCAAAAAAAAATTTTTTCCCTTGCAATTGTACCGGGCCCCCTAGTAAAGGATCACATCATTTACAGTGCAAAGGCGAACGCTGTAAAATTAAAGCCCAAAAAAAAATGGTGGAAAATGCCCTTTTTTTTCCCCATTTTCAGGGCCAATGCCCAAAAAAACGATGGAACGCCCGTGCACCCAAAATGCACCCAAAACACCCCCATTCCCGAGATCCTGAAGGGTGTTGGGAAACTAAAATGGGCGATTCTGGAAGGTTTCACCCGTTTGGTACGTTGGGGGGTTTTGCAAATTTCGACAAAGGCCCGCCAAAAACTGGTTCCCAAAAGGGCCCAAAAAGCATCCCTCCTTGGGGGCCCCCTGCCCTGCGGGCCCCCAAAAGCAGTTTACACCCCCTGTAAGTATTGCCGAACTTGGGGAAAAAAATTTCTTAACAAAATTGTTTTTTTTTTTTTTTTTTTTTTTTTTCCCCCGGAAAAAATTTTAAGCTAAAATTGCAGATAAATTTGGGAAAAAAAAAAAAATTTAATTTTTCAGCCTAATAATAAAAAAAAATTTGAATCACCTGTGGGGTTTTATTTCTCACCCACCACCCTTTTATATTTCCTTAAAGGGGGGTTTGTTTCCAATATGGGGGCCCTTTTTTTGGCGTGTTTATTAAGTTTTAGCACCCTTTGGGCCCCTTTTAAAAAAAAATGGCGCCCAAATAAAATTGATTGAAAATGGACCCCAGAGTCCGGGAGGTGGGTCCCTATTCTTGGGGGTTTGGTTGAGCCAAAAATGCACTAGGGCCAATATGGGTTTTTCTAAAAAAGGGCCCACCTGGTTGGAAAAAGATTTTTACTTTTATTTTCCCAGTCCAATTTTAAGTATTAGTGAAAAATGGATAAAAATAAAAAAGCAAAAATATAAAATCCCCCCTTTCACTCCTCCCCTTTGCCCCTTTTAAATTTTTGTGAAAACCAAAGGGTTAACAAACTTTTAAACCCCCGTTGTAAATACTTTAAGGGGGGTTTGTTTTTAGTGGCGTCCCCAAAAAGGTTTATCCCCAAAATACAGGGCCCCCTCCAAGCCCTTTAGAAATTGACTGGGCCCTAAAAAAAAAGTATATTGCAAAAATTTTTTTGAAAATGTGAGAAATTAAATACTAAAAATTTTTTACCCCCCCCCCTTAAAGTCATAAAAAAAAAACATTTAAAAAAAATTTGCCAACCCCCCAGTAGCAAATGGTTTGATGGGAAATTATTTAAAATATTTTTTTTGGGGAAAAATTATCTGTCTTGAAAGCAGAAATTTTGGGAAAATTTAAAACACAAAATTTTTTCAAATTTTTCATGGGAAAAATTTTTATTTTTTATGAAAAAAAAAAAGGGTTGTATGGATAAAAATTTCTTACTAAATTTTAAAAAACAATGTGTCACGGGGAAAAAAAATTTTCCAATACATGGATAGGTAAAAGTGTCAAAAAGTTATTCTCACATAAAGTGACATGTCAGATTTCAAAAATAGGGCTGGGTCAGGAAGGCAAAAACAGGCTGGGTCCTTAAGGGGTTAAATTCAGTGATAAATTCTTGAATTTTATTTAAGCCATGAGGTATAAAGGTGTTAAAGTGGAATATCCAGTACCTTGTACTGTCTCTCAAAAATTGGAAACTCTTGGAATTTTTTGAATTAATAGACTTAAAGGGGTGTTCCCGTCAGGGCATAATAAAGAATAGAAGATAAGAGGATTGCCTCCCAGATGCTCTTCCGTTCCAGCATCCGGTCCGTTCATCATGTATGTGACCGGTGCAAACAATCGCAGACCACAACATCATCTGCACATGACCCCTCTGGCCTATTCTGGTAATTTGTCAGATGAACAATGACCGTTCACTGCTTCGGTGTATGTGAACAGGACGACTGCCAGGACTGAACGGGAGCATCCAGGGGGCAAGTATAAGTCTTATTTTCTTTTCTTTACAATGTCTTGACGGACTAAAGAGCATTCTTAACTCCCGGAAAACCCCTTTAATTGGGAACATCATATGCAGGCAGTCCCCGGGTTACAAATAGGATAGGAACTGTAGGTTTGTTAAGTTGAATTTTTATGTAAGTCGGATCAGTTATGTTTATTAACTGTAACTCCAGTAGAAAAAGTGATTTATATATAAATATATATATTTTTTTTCTTTTAGTTTCAGATACTGCAGGGAAGGGTTTTTACAGTTTTTGTTTTGCCGTCTGTGCCCCTGTTAAGAAGATTTCACCTCATGTGCTGCTGTGGCATGCTGGAACTTGTCATTCCACAGCTACTATCTGCTGTGGAACATGGAACTACAAGTGCCAGCATGTCCCATAAGTTTCCGTTTTTTAACTAGGGGACAGATGTAAGTCGGGGACTGCCTGTAATTAGAATCATCTTTAATGTATTTCTGAGATATGATGTGATACAAGAGTTGTTTAAAATTAATACTCTTAGCTATCATAGATATCATCATTCTGGAGTATCGAGCAGGGAACCCCTCATTCTGATATCTAAAGAACCAGGACCACTAAGCCATTTTGGGTATTTACAGTTGAAGTGCCACAAGGGTCTCAGACAGGGATTACCCATCTAAGATTTTCTGCAGCCCCTGGGAGAGGCACAATATGACACTGTGGTCCCTGGACCACAAAATGTTGTGCAGCCCTTTAGTACTGCATGAAACCTCTAATTTGTATTATATTACAGTTTTATACACCAACCATGAACATAATCTCACTGTGAAAACTCCCTGGTCCGGAAACACCACGTTATAATTAGAAGAAATTTCTACTTAAAACCTTTTAGACTCAACTGTAATTGTACAAAAATAACTTTTGTACAATTACAGTTAAGTGGAGAACCTCCTTGAAGTACAGATAATGGATTGTATTTTTATAGGCCATAGAGGTGTTGTTAAACCCATTGAAACACTTCTTCATATGTATATTTCTATAGAATTAAAAATGATTTTCCTATTGGATTAACAATTCTTTTAAATGAGTTGTGAAAAATTTCAGTATAAAAATGGAAGTGAAAATAAGCAAACATGTTTTTTGCATTTCTGCCTAAGTGTCTTATTACTACCCCCTTCTTTCAGGAGGTAGCTTTTTTTAGTACAAACTTTTTACAGTTTAGTTGTAAAATGTACAAAAGCGATGTTAAACATGTGGTCTAATAAGAACATGTGTTTGTATGTGGTTTGCTTCTTAAACACTGACATTCTTCATCACTTACTTTGTTAGGCTAGCTGTCCATTTTCATTGCTAGGCTGCCTGTCCATTTACCTTATTCTGTCACTCTTTGAATGACAGATTTACATTTATGTTCTACACAGTCAAAGATGGAATTTTCTCTTGTGTAAGAACTTAAGATGTTCCATGCCAAGCTTAAGCCATAGTTTTTACACCGTTAGTTGCTGCAACGTATTAGCCTATATCTAAAATGCTTGAGGCCGCGAATAGTGTCAGTAGTTGTTCAGGGAGACTGAATGCTATTCCTAGATCATTTTAGGCGACCTGTCCGAAAATTGGCGGCACCGTGGCAGTTTTTAGGTGCATTACACTGATTTAAAGTGCGCCAGAAAGTCCGATCCTATCAAAAATCTGGCGTCGGGTATAGCTTGCATAGCAAACATAATGCGCCTAAATAGACGCATTGCACAAATTCGGATTTAGACACATAGGTATATAATCCTTTGGGGGTTAGAAATTTTAGTGTAATGGCCCGCATCTGTCGAGGCGCGTTGTGCAACGGAGGCGCATAACATATCATTACTAGTGTATATAATGCGCCTCAATAGGCGCGTTGCGTTATGGAGGCGCACAGCAAATTTTTAGTTTTGGTGTATGAAAGTTCATTTACATTGAGAATATGGCGTCAAGTGTTTCTGGCGCAAAATAGACCAAAAAACTGGCGTTTACGTATTGGGACATGTCACCTTTTGTTTTTTAGCTTCAAGGGGTATTCTCACCACATTAATAGTTTTTCTTTACCTTTTGCCTACATGTTTACTACCAATTTAATACATTGCTTTTCTCAATTTGCTTTCTTTCAGTGGTAGAGCAGCTTTTAACTCCTGCTTGTATACACAAGCTTTCATAAGTTACCGGCCACCTTTCTAGAGCCCTGGTCAGGATGTTGACATAATTTTATAATCCGTCTTATCAGCAGCACAGGAGCCTGTTTTGTTTCTCACTGAGCAACTTTAACCCTTTAGAGTTCTGTAGCCTTGCTTTTAAAACCCCTCTGTCACAGATGTACCTCTAATGGGCACAGCTAAGAGTAGCAGAGCTGAAATGTCAGTCACTGCTGTAGACCCACCCACAGCCTGAGCAGGAATTGGGAGCCTAAAGCTGTCTGTGAAGAGCAGGCTTTTTGAAGCAATCATACCTTTTAAGGTACTTCAAGTTAACAAATTTATGAATCCATATTAATGGTGCCCTAGGTTCAAATCCGACCAAGGAGAACATAAGTACAAACTGTACTTCAGTTTCCTGCCACATACATGTATAGATAAGTTTATATGAAATTTAGATTTTGCCCCAATGGGGTAGAGGACACAGTAAATGATGGCAATCTCTGTAAAGCACTGTGGAATATGACAGCACTATAAAATTTATAAAAGAATGATTCTAGAGCACCCTGTTATTTCTCTAGATGCATATAGAAGAGTCTGGAAACCACTTCTAAATATCTGGGTAATTTATAGGTGGTGTCCCTATTTTAGACAGTCATGACTAAGTAGGGAATATGCATGAGAACACAGTGGCCAGATGTGTCCAGGATTACAGAAGCAGATTAGTAATCTTATATGTGGTTTTTGTCATTTCTATTACAGGGGGGAAGAGTGGCTAAAAATAGAGGACCCACATCTGTATGACTTTTATGGCATATCCTATGAATATTCCAGAAATACCCATGATAGAAATAGATGTATAGAAGATGGTGCCGCACGCCAATGGGGCTATGTGGGTGCTCAGTGGAAAAAAAATGGCTAAAGTCCTAGAAAAAGATAATCCACGGCACTCCTAAATAGTATTCATAAAGAGGTATTTTATTTATGCAAAAGCAAACATCGTCAGCTCTCCATTAATGCAAGATGCAGACAGACAATTTTAAATTCCCACAGTCCAACGTTTAGGCCAAACAGCCTTTATCAAGGACCTAAAACAGGGAACATAATGTAAAAAGTAAGGTAGATCAAAAGATCTGGAAGTTATTTACTACCTTACTTTTTACATTATGTTCCCTGTTTTAGGTCCTTGATAAAGGCTGTTTGGCCTAAACGTCAGACTGTGGGAATTAAAATTGTCTGATCTGCATATGAGACCTGACAATGTTTGCTTTTGTATAAATAAAATACTCTTTATGAATACTATTTAGGAGTGTCGTGGATTATCTTTATCCGTGATATAAATAGGAAGTTGCGAGTCCATTTGGAAGGAATTTTTAGAAGCTTTTTTTTTTTTTTTTTTTTTCCTCTTTGATATAGCAAAGAGTTAGGCTTTGTCAGCTCCTTACAATCTTCAAACTGTGAGAAACGTTTATAAGCCACACATAGGACCACACTTAACCTCCACTGGTTGTCTTCTGCCAGTGGTTATCTCCATTTTGCTGCAGTGCTTGAAGGCCTTATATTGTGGTACATAGAGTGTCTATTGCTTCATAGTACTGAACCTGAATGTTGCTGTACAAGCTGTGTCTATGAACCCTAACAATGTCTCGATTTACGGTGATCAGCCCATTATCAAGTTCAGATGTTAAATCACTTGACCTGCATCTATTATTACTAATAATGCTATTTATTTTAGAGTGCGATTAATTCCAGGGCACAGTACAATCTATTGAGTTCAAATACATAATGTAAAACTAGGGAAAATACAGTACAGTTAATAAACTGTAAGCCCTTGTGGACAGGTTCCTTACTCCTTCTGCAACAATCTACAGTGTAGGAGGGGAGAGACAAAGTGGGAGACTTAGATGTTTGCAGTATGTTATAGTGGTAGCAAGGTTATTATAAATTGTAGGCTATCATGAGGAGCTGGATTATTTTTGAAAGGTTTAAAGGTGGAGGAGAGCATAATGTGTTATGTTAGTGATTTCCAAAGTATGGGGGATGCAAAGGAGAGGTCTTGGGATGGTGGTGTGAGGAGCTGACACAGGTGTGTTAGGGGACAGGTTATGGAGAGCTATATATGTCATGTTTAGTTAACGTGAACTAAACTCAATGAGCAATGGGAAGCCAGTAAATTTATTGGCAAAGGGGAAAGTCAGCAGGAAAGATTTGCTCGGTGTATCACCCAGGCAGCAGAGTTGAGGATGGATTAGAACAGGGCTGTGGAGTCTGAGTCGGTGGCTATGTTGCAGGAGTGGAGTCGTCATAAAATGGACTGACTCCGACTCCCAAAATATATAATAAGTTGGTCCAGTTAGTTTGATGCAGTGCAAAGAGCAAGAGGAATTGGGTCCGGCAGGTGCTACTGCTCCCAGATCTTCAGCCTTTACACAAGAGGAGTGTAATTGATGACCTGGAGCAGGCAAAGTACTGCTCCAGCGGAAAAGATTTTGCTCGCATGGCAAACACATTTCAGCAAAATTTATTACCTGCTTTCAAAGAAGTAGAAGAGTCCAACCGTTCATCAAAATTGACTGTGGCTGAGGCAATTCCTTTATACCCTGACATTGTTAGAGATGTTGCCGATGTGGTCACCGCTTTGCTCCAACCCAAGTTAGTGTAGAGAGGCCGTTCTCTAGCCTGGAAATGATGAGATCAGATGTGAGGTCATGTATGCCGGATCTGATGGAGGCAATACTATTTCTCAGAACAAATTCAGAGACTCCACAAATGTTCCTGCAGGGTTTTGCATATTTACAATTTTTTGTGTCCTAAAGTCGTATCCAATAAATATATTTTACACTGACAATAAAAATGGTAACAATGGTTTGAACTTGTGACTTTCAGGCTCCATATCTCTCCATCCACTACAGCTTTGCACATGAGGCTACTGTAATTTTATATATATAGTCATCTTACCTATCTTATACATAAATGTGACTTGCAAGTATTTAGCATCTGCTTAGTTACAGTTTTGCTCCTAAAAATCAAAGTGTTAATTTTTATTATTTTGTTAGTATTTGGGAAATCCACCTTTGGTTTTCAATACTGCTTGAATCCTTCTGGGCTCTGACTCAGATTCAAGCATATCTTGACCAAAATCTGATCCCAGGTCTCTTCTACACATTCCCAATGTTGGTGCAGACTGGACTTGGATACAAATACAGCTTTTTCTGCAGCTCTACCCACAAGTGTTCAAAAGATCAAAACATGGTTACCCTTTTGCTTGTCAGTGTCTGTTCTACCTAAATAGCTTGATTATTGTATCATAAGGTGATAAACAGCCTACAGTAAAGTTATCACTTAAACATGCGCCATGCATGAGGGAGTCGGCAGTTTGGGAAATTTCGGAGTCTGAGTCTGGGCTTCGGCTTGCCGCCTCCACATCCATGGATTAGAATGTAGTAAGAATAGTTGCATGTGTCAGAAACCGGACTCTTAGAACTGTGGTTTACAAAATGTTTCTGAACTATGCTGCAAATTCATAGTATACAAAATTATTGTATAATGAAAATGAGAAAATCTGGTAAAAATAACTTTTATTCAGATTAAAATTAAAAACCTCAATCTAAAATAGGGACAGATGTAGGTATTAATCAATCAGTTAGATAAATACATATGATGTGAGAATAAACACATGTAACTCAGTTTGCTAATATGTCACAAGTTGATTATGGTTTCTATATTGCCAGCCATAAGAAACAAAGGGTCTCCTCATTGGGGCAGATGAAAATACCTCCCCTACAATTACCCAGATATGACCATTCAGAAATGTAGAGGAATAGCCCCGAAAAGGACACACCTCTCTACAATGGGTGGCCCTAGTAAATAACCTGCTTAGGCCCTAGTTACACACGTCGTACAAACGTATTTCCCATTTCAGGGATGCAAAGTTCATCAGGTAACCCAGATACATGCAAGACTGCACTGATACAGGGTTATGACATGGCAAGGTGTTTGTGAGGGTTTAATTTGAATCTGAATGAATAAGTTATCTTTTATCCAGGTTTTCTATTTTCCGTTATACTGTTTTGACCACTGGTTATTTTACGTTTAGTGATTGTTTGTATACAAAGCTATAGTCCAACTTAAGTGTGACTTATCAAGACTACATAGTAAATTGTCGGGCAGAAGACTTATGTAGATCACTATGGATGTAGCCATATCTTGGGCCAAGTATTAGATGAAAAGTGTAAACTTGCCTGTGTAAAAACACAATGTTGTAATAAATGTTCTGATTTTAAAGGGGTTGTCCAGTTAATATTTTTTTCACCATACTGCTTTTCTTTTAAAATTTAAAAAATTCTAAGAAAACAACTTATACTGCTTACTCTAAAAATCATGTCAGCTAATGGCATGTGCCCACTGCAGCAGTGTCGTCCCATTCAGAGCAAGACCAGTTGAGAGTGAGGATGGCACAGTGCTGGATCCAAGGAGATAGTGGAGGTGAGTATAAGGACAGCAGTGTGATAACGAATAAATGTAACTGAACAACCCCTTTTAACTAGTATCTGCCTGTGAAAGAAATTATCATATTGAAAGTTCTTGTCTCTTTCTAAAGTGGGGACATCTCTTAAATTTGTTTTAGCACTCTTATCAGCGGAGAACTGTGCACAACAACCCAAATGAAACACGTTTGCATTGTTTATCCATTACCTGCACACCACAAAATGGTCTCTTATTCTTCAGAATTGACAATGTTTCCAAGTTGGCCGAAAGTCAAAACCATAGTGCAAAGAAACATATTTTTCTCATGTCTCCTGGATTAGAGTTATAAGATATCAAAGTGTTTCACATGACTAAATAATCTACCCATTTCCCAGTGAATTGTAGTTTGGCACCTTATTGCATGACTAACTATCTCTTTGCAGCATAGCAGTGGCCTCCAGGGTGAGGATTTGGATGGTCTACAGTTATGAAGAGGATTTTCCTGTTCAGGAGTGCCTTAAGCGCTCTGGCTTTGTAACACTAGATGTTTCTGTGTTGTGGTCTATACTTCAGCAAAGGCAGGTTAAGTTTAAGTCACTTGTGGTGGTTAAAAAATGGATATATATAATGCTTGAATTTAATCTTTGCCTAACTTCATCTCTTTGCAGTACTGTAGCAGGTTTCCTTACTTGGTCCACTGTGGAGGAAGGAGGCCTATTATCACAAATTGTAACATTTGTTATCAACTGCATGCTATGGTTCTTTGTCTAGTTAAGAGAAGAAAACCCAGGGCTATAAAGTGGTCCAGAGTGACATTGGTATAGCCCAGTACTAAACATGATATTCCTAATCAGAACTGCTGTTATGAACTTGACTGTGTGTGTCTAGCAAGCTTACGGAATGCAGGGGGGAAAACAGGTTGCCGATAAAGTTATCAAACTCATTGTGGTGAAAATGCTACATCCCACATTGTTGAATTGCACTGTGGTTGCTGTTAAGTTAGTCCCCTTGGTAAGCTATGCACTGGTTTCAGTACCACCTCCATGCTTCAAAGCAATACGGGAAATGGTTTTGTGGACTATCCTTCAGTGCTGCTGTCATATTGCCTTTTGATTTCATTAATGTTTTTAAAATGTCTTTCCATATTTCCTTAATCTTTTGGAACAAAAGTCATTGGGGGCTAGATCCTGGAAATAGGAAGGGTGTTTAATCCCCTTAACGACCGCCCACTGACTTTTGACGTCGGCTGCTGCGGGTTGTTAGTCTATTATTATTATTTTATTTTAAAGCGCCATTGATTCCAGGGCGCTGTACATTCGAGGGGGTTACATACAATACATAAGTCAAACGAGTACAATGGTAAGTGATCAATGACAATTGGCACGACAGAGGGAGAGAGGACCCTACCCGCGAGGGCTTACAATCTACAAGGAGGGGGAAAGACAGGAGGTGAGGGGCAGACATGTCTGTGGAGGAAGTAGTGACAAGTTTAGTGAAGGTTATAGGCAAGCCTGAAGAGGTGGGTTTTCAGGTTTCTTTTGAAGCTGGTGAAAGTGGAGTTGAGTCTGTGTTGGGGCAGTGAGTTCCAGAGTGTGGGTGAAGCACGGGAGAAGTCTTGGAGACGGTTGTGTGAGAAGCTGATAAGGGGAGAGCAGAGGAGAAGGTCCTGTGAGGAGCGGAGAGTGCGTGAGGGGAATATTGGAAATTAGGGCAGAGATGTATGGAGGGAGAGGTCGTGGAGAGCCTTGTAGGTCATGGTTAGTAGCTTGAAATGAATTCGCTGGCAATGGGAAGCCAGTTAAGGGATTGGCAGAGGGAGAGGCAGAGGAGTAGCGAGGAGAGAGGTGGATAAGACGGCAGCAGAGTTAAGGATGGATTGGAGGGAGCGAGGGTGCTAGCTGGAGGCCACTGAGAAGGATGTTGCAGTAGTCTAGGCGGGAGATGACAAGGGCATGGACCAGCATTTTTGTAGTGTCATAGTTGAGGAATGAGCGGATGCGAGAGATGTTTTTCAGGTGGAGGTGGCAGGTTGAGGTGAGGGTTTAGCTTTTGGCATCGCTGCAGACATCGGGGTTTGCGGCTCCTGGCGCCGCAGCTGCACTGGGATCGGGGCTGTACTACACAGCCCCGATCCCAGAGCATGTCCTGCGAGCACCGAGGAGCGGAGGAAACCGCCGCATCCCGGTGCTTTAACCCTTTGATTGCGGCGGATCATCATCGCAGCGCAATCAAAGATTTTCCCTGCTCTGTCGGGTGATCGGAACACCTGGTGACCCGATAGAGCCCGGGGAATGGCTGCACAGTCAGCCCTGAGGACCTAGAGTGGCCCCAGGGCTGTCTGTGTAACAGGCCAGTGACCAGGACAGACTGTGTGCTGCCCTGATCACTGCCTGTGTCAAACGGACACTGATTATAATGTATTAGCATATATGAATGAAGTGTATAAGAAACAAAATGTAAAACAGTTCTCCCTTCAGGGGATTAAAAAGAAAAAACATGTGTTAAAAAAAAAAAATGAATTAAAAAATAAATAATAAAATAAATATTTAATAAAAAATAACTGTGCATATGTTCCGAACACAAAGAACTCCTACACATATTAGGTATCCACATGACCGTAATAACCTGTAGAATTAATCTAACAAGTTATTAAGTGTAATGTGAATGATGTAACAAAAAATTTAAAGAAAACAAAAAAAATTTAAAAACAAATTAAAAAATTCTGCTATTATTTTTAAGTGAGCTTAAATGGTTTCCCCCATAAAGTACAACTTGTCTCAAATAAAACGAGTCCTCATACAACTGCGTCATTGAAAAAATAAAAAAGTTACAACTGTTGAAACGCAAGGAGGCAAAAAGTAAAAAAAAATGTTCTGGTCATTAACTACTTTTCAAGCCCCGGGGCTTAAGAGATTAAACACTGTTATTTGCTTACTAACTCCCTGACAGACAGTGGCATGTGAGCAGGCAAAAACCATGAGTTATTCACCAAAATGTTCATAGTTTGTCTTTTTCACGCAGCCTTTTTCACCACTTCCAAAAAGTACTTGGTTGACCTGTTTGTCCAGTTGGTACAAATTCATAGTCAACAAGGCCTCCAAGTCTTCAGTCAAAGAAACTGAGTAAGATTGTTTTGACTTTGGATTTGGATAATAGAGAAAAGAAATAATTCCAATCCAGTTGTGCACCAATAACCGTCTCAAATCTTCAAATGTATAACAATATACCTAGGATTTAGGAAAAATTCACAAATTGAAAATCTAAAAGCCTTCTGAATTGGAGTTTTTTTCTTTTGCTTTTTCTACATTATTGCCTGACCGGATTGCTACCTGGGGTTCTGTATCCAGTGCTGCAGCCTCTCCATACTATTCATGTCAACTAAGTTGTTGTAAACTTGATATCCACACCATGTAGTTTTATGCACTTACGATCCCACACAAGGAAGTGCTCTGTGTATTATTGCATTTTCTCATTTATATCTCTTCATCGGCATTGCTTTCTCTAACCTTGGAAAACGTTTCACCTATTTGTAAACTTCTGTAGTCTTCTTCGCATTATCCCCATAAACTTGCAATGACACCTCCCTGATTTCACTTTTACTCTTGCCAAGTTTAACAAGAAATTGTATCATTGTGGGTTGCTCTAATTCAAGCTCCGACATTCTCGCGATGCACAAACAATAGTCCAAACCGAATGAGATTTCAATGGGTCGACAAAAACACAGCTGTAAAATGCTTACCGTATATGATAAGGTTATAAAACCATACTTGAGTTTCTGTATAGTGATGCAATGAGAAGCTCATGGTGGCGAGTTCACTTAATTGTCAGAACTTATCTGCTCCATGTGCCCACTTTCATGGTGGCTACCAAAAGAGCGTCCTTCAGGTATATAATGGACATGGTCTACTGTTCTTTTCCATACGTAGGAATCCCACACAAAGACTTTGTACCACATGTTATACATTTTTCTATTAACGTGGAAGCTTATGGGCAGCATATGCTACTGTATATCCTCACAGTGGCAACAATTGGAGTCTTCTGTTAGAGGCATATGTTGCTGAAATATACATGCATCTCCGAAGGAAGACTGAAACATGTGTACGAAGCCTTATACTTGTCTTATGATTGCTATGTAGGGCATGTGAGCAGAAGTGACTGATATTTTTGTGTCACTTTTGGTGAGTTTAAAAAAATATTAGAGGTTTTCTACTTCAGAAAAATTGTCTGATACTCTATTAGGGAATTCTGACTTAATAAAGGGAGGTCCTGTGTTTAGGAAAATGTATTACACAGACTGTTTACCCTATGATGGCGCTACAGGAAAATCACGCATACTGTCAGGTTTCGTCACAATTTATAACTGATCACAAGGCATTCCAGCAGGGGGACATTTTGTGATTTTGTTTTTTGTTAGGGATCCTTCTGAGACGTATGGGTTAACCAAAGTGAATAAGTCCTTTTTCAGTTGTTTGGTGTTTGTTTGTTTTTTCTTTCCCTAACATCTATGCACTTGACTCTAAGACAAGTGCATAGATTAAGACAGGTGAGAGACAACCAAGTGTCATGTCAGACCATTCGTAATCAATTAGATCTGCATGGTCTGTGTGCTATACGACCAGCAAGGGTATCTGACCTGGCTGATCCATAGCGGTCTCCAGCATCGTTGGCTGCCATCATTTCTGCTTAGAGTGAATCGACTCATCACTGAACAGCATTGAGGACCACTGGTCTGTTGTCCAGCGTAGCTGCTCTCTGGATTCCAGTTTATAGAAAAGATGTAATGGAGCTAGAGAGAGAGTAGAAAGACGAGCAACCAAACTTATAAGGGGAATGGAGCATCTTGATTATGAGGAGAGGTAAAAAGAGTTGAACTTATTTAGTCTTGAGAAAAGACTGCTGCAAGGGGACATGATTAATTTATAGAAGTATATAAATGGTCCCTAAAAAAAAGTGTGGTGAAAAACTATTTCATGTAAAGCTTCCTCAAAAGACAAGGGGACATTGCCTTCGGCTGGATAAAAAAAAAAAGGATTCAGTATCCAGAGGAGAAAAGCGTTCTTCACTGTAAATCTGTAGAATAGCCTTCCTGAGGAGCTGGACACAGCAGGAACAGTTGGGAGTTTCAAGAAAGGCTTAGATAACTACCTGAAGCAAAAGAATATTAATATGTACGTCGCCATGTAAAATTCTGGATCCTGTCTGGTGGCAGCTTTGGGGTCAGATGGGGGTCTTCCCTGGAGAAGATTGGTTCTTGCCTTGTGGGTTTCAGGGTATTCATCTGTGGGGAGGTTGGACTTGAATTCCTTGTCTCCCTTCCTTCTCCCACATTTCCCACACCTTTGGTTGAACTTGATGGACAGCTTGTCTTTTTCAACCGTACTAACTATGTAACTTATGTAAGATGATGCCTGTGCCTGGTGATGTGCTCATGTTGTCTAGCGCGCAGATCACGGTGATGCGGTAATCAATGTGTGATGTAGCCAAAGGACGTCCACTTCTTTGCTTCTCTGTGACTCTTGCAGTCTCTCTGCATCGATGTTGCAACCTGCTGATGACACTCTAAGTTCAGTGGGCACTACTGTCTGAGAGCATCCTGCTTGAAGCCTCACAATGGCAAGGTACTGTTGATCAGCTGTAAGGTGTTATCTTGTTCTCATGATGTCAAAATGTAGAGGACTGTTTAAATCCCAATTCGAATTTATCTTCTAAATTTATTTGGAGATTAAGTGATCAAAAACCTGTTGGGAATTGTGCCATTAGCTTCTTGTTAGAGATCTGCAAGTTATGCAAAAAGTACCGAAATATTGAATAGTTGGACATGTGCATTCTAAAGATGGTCTCAAATACAGCAACACATTGCTGGCTCTAAAAGCCATACAAATATTGAACTAGTGGAACACAAAAAATTAATTATTGCTACACTTTATACATAAAAAAAGTTAAAGCTTGCATTTTCCCACCTAGCGCATCAAGGTAGCCTTATCAGGTGGGTACTTTAATACCTCTCTATGGGGCAATGCTACCATGCATTCAGGCTGGGTTTTCACTTATTATAAGCACTTTATGCAGTCAGGTGGGAGGAGTGCACGACTCGAATGAAGGCAGTCACTCCTCCAAATATACAATCCGAGAAAACAAAACCCTACTTATGGGCCGTAAGCTTCTAGAAAAGGAATAGATATATGCATGGTATTTAATTTTCTATACTTGGTCTCCAACAGCAAAAAGAGATCCTAAAAACAGACTTGGTTCTTTTTTTATAAATAGTTCTTATTGTCCATTTCATAAAATCTAGAATAATTTGTCAACTTGCATTATGCTAGAAAAATCAATTAAGTGGTATATATTGTTTTTTTTTTTTAGATGCAGTCTTTGCCTTCCAGTTGCGTAACCCCGTTCATAATGGTCATGCACTACTGATGCAAGATACCCACAAGCAGCTACTGGAGCGGGGCTATCGACGACCAGTGCTTTTACTTCACCCACTGGGAGGATGGACAAAGGATGATGATGTACCCTTAATGTGGCGTATGAAGCAGCATGCTGCTGTCCTTGAAGAAGGTGTGCTTGACCCAGAGACAACAGTGGTAGCCATCTTCCCATCACCAATGATGTATGCTGGTCCAACAGAGGTGTGTAAAGTCATCAAGCATTATATCCTTGCTTAAAGGGGTGTTGCCATTATAGACTTTGGTGGCTTATCGATAGGATACGGCATCAAGGTCTGATAGGTGCGGGTCCCACCTCTGAAACCCACACCGGTATCAGTAACAGGTCTCCGAAAGCACTTGTGCATGACTCTCCATTCTACTCTATGGAAGTTCTTAACATAGCCGAAAACACCTCTCACTTGGACTCTGAACTCCCATAAAACAGAATGGAGAGCCTGCGCAACGAACTCTTGATTCAGAACAGGGCCCACAATATCAGACATTGATGGCAATTCCCAACGTTATGCCATCAATGTCTATGCTTTGAACACCCCTTTAAAAGTAGACAATCTCCTCAAACTATAGTGAAACCTTGTCTTTTTATTACAGTTCAGACATGTAACACAGTGGCATAAATTTGACATACTATATATGGCTCATATATGTCAGAGCACATATATATGGCTCTGACAGTAAACTATATATTTTGGAATGAGCAATTTTTTTTTTGTATTCTTGGAACCTGTGTTTCCTTCGAAGAAAAAGATAACCAGCCACCAGAAGACCATGTTACATTCTTTTCTGTTTGCTCCTAGGTCACTAGCAACTTGTGTTTTTCTTTCATAGAAAAATATTGAAACGTTGGCACAATCGACTCGCCAATCGTTACGAATTCATTTGTGACTTTTTTCATAGCTTTCTCATTTAGTGGAACCTGAACGTTCTGCTTTTTCCCACAGCTCCATAGTCAGTTGCCGGTTAAAGGCAAAGATTTTCTCGTAATTTGAAAGCACTTATAGCCTTCATTTCCCTGCGTCATCTTTAAAGAAAAGTAATGAAAAACAAAATCCCTCAATACTAGCTGCTTTTTCCAATGACTTCAGACAAAGTCTTGCCAACATAGTCTTTTGCCAAAAAATAACAATAATATAAAACCCATCCCTCGCTTTAATCATTTTCTATGGGTCATAGAAAAAACATTATACCATTTTTCTATAAAAGAAAATGATTTACAGGCCGTCATTTTTTTTTCTCCTTTTTTACTTTGTGCTAAACACTTTTTTACATAGCTAGTATACTATATTTCATCCTGATTGAAGATTTATAAGAAATTAGTTCAATCTGATAATATATGTAGGGACCTTATATACTTTCACAGTTGATTATTGCTGCTTGCATCAGGACCCTGATAAATACAGACATTCCATTGCTTCCTTGCAACCAACAAATGGGCTACAGGCTGTTTTGTGTTTGTAGCCCACAAATCGCTTTTTTATGTACTGGTGGTCCATGAAGATGTCCACAGGAATTTTTGTTCCTTATAGCTGCCCTGTTCTCTATTCAGATTGCAGCTAATGATGGGTTACGTTCTGAGGAGGTATATCTTAGGACTGAATATAATACTCTTAGCAATTAGATGTGAGTTTCTTAGATGCTCTCGTTATGACATATAGATTTTTATCCACTGTGGTTGAACTTTTAATCCTTGACTCTTCCCAGCAAAAATCAAAAAGGAGGGATAAAGTATATTAAAGGGGTCTCCTCACTTTTTTTTTTTTTTTGTAAAATTTAATTTTAAATGGTACCAGGTTGTAATAAAAATTCAGAAATAAAACATTACTTTTTGTCGGTCCCCCACCGCTACCATTCTGTAGCACCCTGGAATCCCCTTCACTTTTTGTGCCATGTGCCGTCCAACAGCAAAGGGTCACGTTCTATAGTGAGTAAGTAGTAGCATATAAAAACAGTCAGCACTCCAAGAATGTTATCATAAAAATCATGTCCACTGTGTAGTGTTAAAGGGGTTGTCTCACTACATTGATTCATCTCACCTTAGTCCTGTTTTCTTGGTTTCACTTTGAATTCAGGGGCGTGTTTATTGGCTTCCATTAGGCTGCAGTAGAAGCCAGGTCTGTAGCTATAGCTACAGACCTGGCTTCTGCTGCAGCCTAATGGACGCACCTTAAGATTTGATTTCTTAAGGTGCACCCACACAGCAGTGTGAAAATACCAACCGGATTCCGATTAAAGAATCCGGCCAGTATTTTGTCATCTTTTACATTGTTTTGAGGAACGGTTTTGGAGCGACGCACTGATCAGCACATCTTTCCAAAGCACGGCGGCGCCGGCCTCAGACATTCATTGTTAGCAGCACGTATTTGCCGTTAACAATGGACATGTCAATTCTCCTCCCCCCGTGCATACAATATGATCGTATTGTATGCGTGGGGGGGAAGACACGTAACCCATAGCTCTCTGAGAGCTATGGATTACCGTAATTGTGGTGCGCATTTCGCCGCGTATAACATACCCCTACAGTTTTCTAAACCATTTTTCTGCTTGGTTTTTAGTAGGATTTCTGAGAAAGTAGCCTCAGAAAATCAATGTGATCTGTACAATTAATTAAATCTTTGACACTATTTGCAATGAATGTAGTGTTATCAGTCTTTTTAAAGTAACTTTGTATGAGTCATCAAAATTCCACCAGATTTGATGTCGGTTTGTGCAATTGTTGCTGGTGATATCTATTGCAAGATACCCAGTTGACTGTAAGTTCTGCATATCAACTTTAGCTTTGTGCAGAAGTGACATTTTAAAGACTGTTTGCACTTCTGGCAAAAGAAATAGACGTTCCTGAGGTTTACATCTATGGAACATGCTGCACCATTGGATAAAATTTCTGACGTGATTTATTTGTATTACATTGATAAGATTTCTGGCAGTAATAAGCTGGGCAAACTGTTTATACAGTCTAAATGGATTGTATTTTATTAAGATGCAAAGCCAAACTGGAAGGATCTCCATTACCCAGCCTTAATTTGAAGAAAATAGGCGTTAAGTAAAAGATCAGGACATGTTTTCTAGCCAACAAATATGCCGTTAAAGCTCTTTAACACTTCTGATTCCCTGTATGTACTAGGCATACCTAAACTTTTTATATAGGATTTTTATTATTCTTTAATTTTATTGATCAAGAACTGTACTATAAGGCAGAGTTCGCACAGCTTAGTCACGGCGTAATTGCGAGACGGATTTCACCCGCAATTACGCCATGTGCTCGGTGGGGGGGGGGGGGGGGGTGGGTGTGGTGGTTTTTGCTCGCCAGCCCCATAGGCATTCATTATCCACGGCGCGTATACCGCCGTGAATAATTGTCATGGCGAGCGAGGAGAGGAGACGGAATCCATAGTTCTCTATGAGAACTGTGGATTACCGCAATGACTGGGACGGATTTCAGCCCGTAATTTGCGCAGTACGGTGCGAATTACAGGCTTAAATCCATCCCAAAATAAGCCGTGTGAACATTGCCTAAAAATAAGTGTATAAACAATTTTATGTCAGGCATTTTATATAATATCCAGCAAGTTATTGTTTGTAATTAGTATTATTATGCAGGTATGGTTCTGCATTAAGGATTCCTGCAGTTTTTTTTTATCAACTGTTTGTTGGCCATAAGCTCAGTGGTTTTGGATGTCTCTGCACACAGGAAACTGCTGTGTCAAGCCCAGGAGATCAGGTGACCAGAGGAGTTTGGCTTTTTTAATGCAGCCTTTTGGAGCCACACCTCTTTTTGGTCTTGCCTCCCAAAGTTTTCAACATGGGGGAATAAACTGGGTACGTGCATTGAGACAGAGGCTAGGAGGCAGGATGATTGATAAAGCACAACAAAGGATCCTGGAGCTTGACGTTTTACAGGGCAATGGGAAAGAAACTCTGCTGGTACAAATGGTAAAGGAAAATCACAACTTGGCACAGAAAACTGCACAGGGAGATGAGTGAAGACTAAGGCAAACCATTTACTTTTTGTTTTTCCCACCCAGGCAAATGATTTAACTTCTTAATCATAGATTAAAGCTTATGGAACGTTAGAGGCTTTTTTTTTTTCTTTTACTGAAATTCCCCTAATAAGATCATTTTTGTATATATTTAAAAAAACAAAAAAAAAACCCATATGCTTTTGTTTCTGCAGTTTATTACAGTACATAGCGAGCTTCAGAATACTGATCTCATTCAACCCGTCTAAGAGCTCCTCTAACAGCTCTGTCTCCAGCCATTCTTGTGTAAGCTTAGTCCTAATCAAATTAAGGCTGATCAACTTTGATTTTGAACTTAATTAAGCTTGGATGATTACTGACAGAGGCTGTATGACCATATTGACTCTGGCGGCGTATGACGGATCCCTATGTATTGTGGTAGGTAACGGCTGCACAGGCCAGATGCGAACATTTTTAATAAAACCTTATGTAGAAATAATATTTTCGTGAAAAATACATTTCAGTTAAAAAAAAAAAAAAAAAAATGCACCAAAAGGGGTCTATAGCTATTAAGTTTGTTTTACTTATAATCGCAGTTCTGGAGATTCTTCTCTTAGGATGATTTGTAGTGTAGTAATAGATCATTATACTTTGTGTTAGTAAAAGACCCCCAAATGATTAACATTATCTGTTTTAATTTTACATGTATTCTAAGCTTGTACTCACTGCTGATTTTTGGAATACAGGTCCAGTGGCACTGCAGAGCTCGCATGGTGGCAGGTGCTAATTTTTACATTGTCGGTAGAGATCCTGCAGGAATGCCACATCCAGCAACAGGAAAGGATCTTTATGAGCCTACACATGGTGCTAAAGTACTTACCATGGCTCCTGGCCTGATCTCCCTGGAAATTGTCCCATTCCGTGTGGCTGCCTATAACAAGAAGAAAAAGAACATGGACTACTTTGATTCTGCACAGTAAGTTTCTCTATATATGTCCAACACTGATTTCAAATATAAATATCATACTAAATGACAGCAGTAGAATTGGCATAGACACTAATGACCGTTCCTAATTTTCTAACTTTGCTGGGTGTCAAGTATATCTGGTGAAAGGGAACACTGGAATCCTAAATACCACTGTCAATTAGTTGAAAACCTATTTGTATAGTTTTAAATTTTAGCAGTCACATATAAGATACAAAAGGTGATGCTACACATCACACGCATCTGCTTCCCATGATAACTGTCAATGTCTCAATTAGGCAGAGCAATACCAAAGTCACCATCAAATGACCTATATTTTAATCTAAAATTTTAAATTGATATCCAAATATGAAATGCTATAAGATGACTTAACACTGGTTTTTGGAATATTAATTTTTTCCTTGACACTCGTGACCTCACCGGCCACCGGTGTTGTGTTTTCATTAAAGGGGTTGTCTTACTACATTGATTCATCTTGCCTCAATCCTGCTTTCTCTGTTTTCATTTTTGAATTTACTGGATTGCAGCTGCCGAGGACACCAGGTCTGTAGCTATAGCGCACAGCACTGGCAGCCTATCAGGAGAGATCAAACAGGTCTGTAGCTGTAGCGATCTGAGGAGCTGATGCAGCCCATACAAGAGGGAATATCTAGGAATAGGTAGGACACTGTTAATGGACACACATTACAAAGTGACTTGTTTTTGCAAGATCTTTAACATAAAAAGCAATCCTTGTAGTAAGACGACCCCCTTTAATGAGAAGTGCTTGTATCCCGAACGTTTGTATTTGTTTTTTTATGAATCCCATTTAGATGTTCTGCGATCTGACTATTGAGCTTTCTTATGGTGCATCCTATATAATAATTGTTGAGCATAACCCATATGATCGCCAAAATATGTGTTGTATCACAATTAATAAAATTGAGAATGTTATAAATCCTATTTTTATTTTCAAACAATTTTAGTTTTTTCTGCTTACGCCTCATACCACCTCACTTGTAAAACCCCCTTTGGGAAAAATGAATACAAACCTCAGGTGCCCCTAAGCACTTTATTGAAGAGCATGAGAGAGACACACACACGCATGCTCCGGTTCTTCGGCCTGGAAACGGTTACCCAACTGATAAAGGACAGAGACTAGAGGCATGCAGTACATAGGAGAGAAGCCTACTGGATTCTAGAGCTTGATACTTGCATGTCCAGAAGCTTCAATCATAGAAGTGATCTCATGCTACATATTATTTTAGTAAAAAATACATAAGTTGCCTTCATGTATATGCATTCACGTAATCCTGTTTTTAAGACACTGTTCTTTTGTAACATTTAAAATGTGTAAAAACTTTATCGATTTGTAGCAGTATTTTGATTGGTGTGTGGTTGATTTTAAGGAGTTTGCTACAGGTGCAAGCATGCTGTGATGAAAAGTCAACATTTGAACTTGAAATGTTTAAGCGTCTGACCTGTTTCCCTATGCTTGCCTTAATTTATATGGTTTTGATCTGTTTGTAATAAAGAAGATCTTCATTTTAAGAAGCTTCTGGATTTTTCAAAACTTATTTTATAAATTTATTGTGGAGTTACTGTCTTAAAATCCCAAAATAAGTTACGAGACTATTATTTTAGAGCGCCCTTGGTTCCAGGACGCTGTACAATCGGGTTGCAATCATAACATAGGTCAAACAAGTACAAAGGTGACAAATGAATAACTTACAACTGGCACCAAAGGAGAGAGGTCCCTGCCCGTGAGGGCTTACAGCATACAAGGAAGGTGTGAAGAGACAGAAGGTGAGGGGCAGATATGTTTGTGTGGTGGAGTAGTAGGAACGGGGTTATTGTTGGTTAAAAGCAATCCTGAAGAGATGGGGTTTCAGGCTGTTTTTGAGGCTAGTGAGAGTGGGAGAGAGTCTGATGTGTTGGGGTAGTGAGTTCCAGTGTGGGGGAAGCACGGGAGAAGTTTTGGAGACGGTTAATCGAGGAGCTGATAAGAGGAGAGCAGAAAAGTTCCAGTGCGGAGAGTGCGTGAGGGGAGGTATCTAGAGATTAAGGCAGAGATCTATGGAGGGGAGAGGTTATGGAGAGTCTTGTAGGTCATGGTTAGTAACTTGAAATGAATTCGCTGGGCAATGGGAAGCCAGTGAAGGGATTGGCAGAGGGGAGAGGCAGAGGAGTAGCGAGGAGAGAGGTGGATAAGACGGGCAGCAAAATTAAGGATGGATTGGAGGGGAGCGAGGGTGATAGATGGGATGCCACAGAGAAGGATGTTACAATTGTCTAGGCGTGAGATGACGAGGGCGTGCCCAAGCATTTTGTGCTTTCAAGGTTAAGGAATGAGCGGATACGGGAGATATTTTTTAGTCTGAGGCGGCAGGCAGAGTTGAGGGTTTGGATGTGCGGTTTGACAGACAGACAGACTGGAGTCAAAGGTAATCCCAAGGCAGTGGACTCTCGGAACCGGTGAGAGAGTGTAGCTATTAACTGTGATAGATCAGGTGTAGGGATAGAGTGGGATGGTGGGAAGATGATGAATTGAGTTTTCTCCTCGTTAAGTTTCAGGAGACGAGAAGAAGGAGAATATGGATGAAAGACAGTCTGGTATCCAGGAGAGCAGAGAGGAAACATCTGGGTCAGAGATGTAGAGTTGGGTATCGTCAGCATACAGGTGGTATTAAAAGCCATGTGATGCTATTAGCTGACCCAGACCAAGAGTGTAGATAGAGAAGAGTAGTGGGCCCAGGACAGACCCCTGGGGGATACCAATGGAGATGGGGTGAGAGGAGGAGGTGATGCGAGAGTGAGAGACGCTGAATGTTCTATTGGTGAGATACCAGGAGATCCAGGAGAGAGCCAAGTCCGTGATGCCGAGGGAGGAGAGGATGTGTAGGAGGAGTGAATGGTCGACAGTGTCAAAGTTGGAGGACAGGTCTAGGAGGAGAAGAACAGTGGCAAACTGTAAAAGGTCAGATGCAGGGGCACTCTTTCCTATAGGTGGCACCAGAAACCTACCTCTCTTCCCCTGAGCTTATTTGCATATTTAATTTTCCAGGGAGCATTGCATGACCATTAAGTTGCTTAGAAGAAAGATGGGGAAAAAAATCCAGCTTCCTCCTTAAAACGAATGTTATGATTAAGGGCACTAGATTACTGTATTGCAGTTCATAGATTAGGGACTCCCAAACTTTTTACTCTAGTGGGGGAACTACTTCTGGCTGAAGAGCAAGCCCCAAAACCTCTCTGGGGAAGAGATCTGAACTCTCGAAACGCCCATTGATTTTATATTTATTTATATTATACAGTATTTAAGTTCCACGCCTATCTCACATTGATGGCATGCCATTTCAATGTGTATGGTGGGTCAACCCCTTTAATGACCACCGCACCATAGGACCTTTGATCATCAGGGTTGCCTTCTACCATGAAACATTTTTATTTGAATATGTATTTACTAAACAGAATTTTAGACCAGGGTTTACAACAGTGGTGATGGTTCACATTTAGCACTGCTGTATGTAGCTTCACCTCTAAATCCCCTGAGGATTGGTCTAGTGTGGTATCTGATGATGGTAATTGTGAAAGTGTTCCCACATCATGGAAAAAAGGAACAAGAAATTATTTCTTTACTGTGTTTTTTTTTTCTGCTTTACTATGCATGCATTGAAATAATAAAAGCTTGGTACTGTGTATCGCCGGTGTAAGAAGCAATACATTCCATCCCTAGGCCTGTGGAATGAATGAAGGCACACCCAGAGCTATTCCTGCTATCCCCTTACCTTTGCATAGTTGGCTTTACCATAAAAGCATGTTTGGGAGCATTTAGGGAAATGGATAGCAACTTAATGTGTTTGCAACCCTGATATTCTAGGTTTCTCTTGTAAATTACAATTGAAGCTACAGAAGACATTCCAGAAATGTTGTGTGGTGACAGATATATTATTGAAGAAGAATGAGGTAACAGCATAACTGATCTGGCTCCCATTTTCTTTAATCTAAAAAGCCTTTACACAATCATCCAGCAAAATAACCTTTTATGTGGGAGAGCCTATTTCTAGTTCATGTGGTCAGACCACCATTACTGAGGTTCGGAGAGCATTCCATGTCACTCCCATTGTTTGAGCTATAATATAGTCTTGTTTCAGGAATTTTTCAGTGCCCACGTTAAACAGGTGCCTTAGCTACTTTTAACATGAATATGTTAGTCTGCGAGTCGCTGGACTCCACAGAGGATTACAGAGATTTAGCATTGTATTTGCCCAAGCTACTTGGTAACTTGAATATAAGGAGTTGCAACTGGAAACCGGTATTTTGCTTATGATGTTAATAGGGTTGTCTCGGTTAATTATTGATCGTTAATGTTTTATAGTAAAATTTACGGTTAGGTGGAAGTTCATTTTGGAGCCATTTTAAACTGCATGTAGGAGAACTGTATTAGTAGCGGTTCCCTAAAATGTTTCACTTCCTTAATGTATAGGGTTCAATGTCCATTATAGAAAACTAAAGTTATTCATTTGTACCCCAACACTATTGTATGGAAATGGGTGGCTAGAGAAGGGCTAGTGATTGCTATCGGGCTCTGTTACTCATTGGTTCCTTCTCAGTGGCAGAGATTTGTCATAGGCATAGTGTTTGGCTGGCAAAATGACTTTAAATTATGTTTGATGGAAATGCATTAAGGTAAACCAGTCAGGTTGTTTGTTCTACCATATCGGAGAGCTGGATATAATAAAGGGAGAGGAGCTGAGCTCTGATATAGTGCAAAATAATAGCAGTTTGACATCCGTAATGTGTTGTATTCTGTTTTCAGACAAAAACCGTATTTAAACATGGTCAAAAATTCATGAGTAGGTGTAGCCCCGAGTAATGGGTAACGAACAGAATCAACAGTCATGACATGCACGCTGCTAATTTGGCGTAACTGATTCATTTAATGAACAGGGAGTGTTTTAATAGTGTGGACTAGTAAGATCATTGATTCCAAGAAGAAACGGTCACCTTCTTTCATCCGAATGAATTTGATGAGGTATATAATAAGGACCTCTGGTGGGGCTCAAGCAGTAGGTATGCAAACTGAAATATAAGTAACGTTTTTAGCTGAAGCTGGCAAAATAGGAACCGGGAAACATGCCAAATAAATTATTTCCGTTTTAATTTCAACAAGTAACAGTCATTTAAAAGATATTAAAATATAAAGCATAAAAGAAATAAAAACAAAGGTACTACGCATTTCGCACGGTCACATGCCGCGCTTCCTCAGGTGCAATGAACAAGTTTACAAGTGTAAATTTTGCGCCCTTGCACACTTTCATAGCTGACATTCAACTCTCACATCAATGGCACATGGTGCTCTGCAGATTCCACGTTGCTTATTTGCAATTGTGGCCTTTGTCCACCCCTAAATACTTAGATATTCACATACTGTACATTTTAAGAAATACTGCAAACCTTAACCTGACAGCCAATAATCATCCATTTTTGCAACACTGTTAAATTGTCCCTTTTTACCCATGACGGCAACAGAGGTTATGTGTGCAGTCAGCCTGTTACACACCTAATATACCTACCAAGCCAGCTCACCACACATGACTTCCTTCAAGAACTACATGCTGCTGACATCGAAAGTAGGAAGTGGTCATAATAATGTGACTCGACTGTGTTTATGTATGTATGCGTTTCTTGTGCAGAAATATACAGTATTAATTGCTGGGCCTTTCTTCACAAAAAAACACATCCGAAAACTGCACCTAAAACGCAGCTGCATGTGAAAGCACCATAAACCCTTCATCAAAGATGTTTTTGATGCGTTTTTTTCGGCTGCGTTTTTTGTACAGAAAGGCGCAGCAATTGATGCTTTACATTTCTGCACAAAAACGCATCAAACGCACTGTGTGAAAGCACCTTTAGGAGTTTCATCTCCTTAACATGTTCCACTTGTTTTTAAAGGGACCAAAAGTAATTGGACAATTGACTCAAAGGCTGTTTCATGGGCATGTGTGGGCAATTTCTTCGTTAGGTCATTCTCAAGCAGATAAAAGGCCTGGAGTTGATTGGAGGTTTGGTGCTTGCATTTGGAAGATATTGCTGTGAAGAAAACATGTGGTCAAAAGAGCTCTTCATGCAAGTGAAACAAGCCATTCTTAAGCTGCAAAAACAGAAAAAACCCATCTGAGAAATTGCTACAATATTAGGAGTGGCAAAATTTACAGTTTGGTAACTCCTTAGAGAGAAAGAAAAAGCACTGTTTTACCTTTGAGCCCCCGAAATGAAGGGATTGTTTTTAAAAAAAAAAATGCTTTAAAGGGAACCTGTCGCATAGGTTATGCCCCCCTTGCTGAGGGCAGCACAAGCTAGTGTCAGACCTGCTGTTTCCAGCGCTGTGTCCCTTATTCTGTAAGATGCTGTAGTTTTAGAGCATTTAATGCTCAAATCTTATTCATGAGCAGGTGTTAGCCCCGCCCACTAAAGGCTAGCCCTGCCCACTGACAGTTATTCACATGTTTCTACCTATTCAAAGTAATAGGTCTGTCGGTTGAGGTGGGCGGGCTAACCTCAGGTGGGCGGGGTTTGAAAAAAACTGACTCTTTGAAGGACTCTTCGAATGACTCTTCTGGCTGAAAACTGCAGATTTGAGCATTAAATACACGAAAATTACAGCATCTTACAGAATAAGGAACACGGCACTGCAAACAGCAGGTCTGACACTGGCTTGTTCTGCCCTCAGCAAGGGGGGGCATAATCTGTGACAGGTTCTCTTTAATGCCTCACATCTTTATGCAATCATTTTGTTCAACCCACTGAATTAAAGCAAAGTCTGAACACCAACTGCATCTGAATTGTTTAGTTCAAAATCCATTGTGGTAATGTAAAGAACCAAAATTTTAAAAAGCGTGGTCTCTGTACATATATTTATGGAGCTCCCTGTATATTGCATACATTACTGTATACGGTCAATATTTTATTGATGGAGATTTTTATTTTTTTTTTTTGTAGGTCCACAGTGCTGAAGACTATGAATTTATTTCTGGAACTCGAATGCGCAAACTGGCTCGTGAGGGACAAAATCCACCTGATGGTTTTATGGCACCAAAGGCCTGGGCTGTGCTGAAGGATTACTACCAATCTTTAGAAAAGGCTTAAGTCACTTTTCATATTAGAATTTCCATGGACCACAATAACGCTCTTCTCTGTCGTGGCTTCCGCCGGATTGTTTGCCTCTGAAGACCAGCATTTGTACTACTCTAACGTATGCTTCGCCTTTCTATTTTACCTCCTATTTAATCAACTGTGAAATATCCTGGTTTTAAGTCAACAAACCTCCTCCTTTCTAATGCTGAACGCTATCATTGAGTGCCATCTTACACCTTCAGTTTCATTAATGCAGTACTAGGTCGCTGGCGACTAATACATTAACGTATAGATGTTCCTTATTTACTTGTGGAATGTCCTAAAAGATTGGAGTCCAATTATAACCAATTTTCCATCATTCCTTTTTGATTTCTTCTCCGCTTCTAGACTTGTACAGCTTTACCGTATGATGATGCTACACAAAAGTATTTCTGTTACATATATGTAGATTATGTAGGAAGATTTTATAATGTCTATGCTTCACAGTACACATTCACTGTTACAGTCTGTATTCAGAGCAGGATATATCTCTGTGAGATTTCCATTTAATAATCTGTAATGTTACAAATAGGCAGGTGAGTATCCTAGAAATCAGTGGCCTATGTGCATCCAGAAAATAGTTAATTGTACTTTAGGTGAATTAGAAAGATCCATTAAGACGCCAATTCAGAATTATTAAATGCCTTCACATGGATTATCACACAAACCAGGGACTGTATCTCCTCTTAAAACACTCCAAAACTTGGCTACTTAAACCCCTAAATAGATGACTTATCCAAATCTACAAACTATCCATAGTTGCGTGAGAATGGTCAAGTGGGCCAACAAGTTGACCAATAAAATGGCATGTAGTTCTATAGTTGGTATAGCTACACAATTATTGCAGCATATATGGTTAGTATAACACCTGAAAAAGTGGGGAGCAATCAACATGACTACCATTATTTTTGTGTGATCATTGTTGTTGCTTAATACATTTGGGACTATAGCCAGAAATTCTTGTGTACTGCTACGTCGGATGAGCCGCTATCTACGCAGTGTGCTTACTGTGCAGAGAATCAGGTCTGTACATGGCAGATAATTACAGAGGCTACTCTCTGCCGATGCTACATGCAGCGTTAAGAGTATTCCCTCTACACGTTTGAGATCTTTTACTCCAGTATGCCCAATTATGTATGCAGTAGGACTCGGCGACAAGCCATAGCTATTGTCTCCACATTCATAGATATTTATTAATTTAAAATTTACATATAATACTTATGTTCAGTCATTATACCATTTACTGTATTGTCTTAAGACACCTCTAGGTCAACAATTATGTGACAACGGTTATATTTCGAAATGTTACAATTTTTAGCTGTTAAACACATTTTTGTAGCATACCACTATTTTTTTTTTTTAATAGCGATACTGTATTGAACCTCATCCTTATAATTTAAAGGGAACCTTTTTAGATGGTTTGTGCAACACTAAGAGCAGTATATTATAGAGGGAGAATAGCTAATCTCTGTGATCTATGGGTTTATATGATTTGGAGCAGGATTTCTGAGTGAAATGCAGATAAAATTTTTCAATTGAAACAAAGTCCTGCTGACTCCCAAATACAGTAATCAACAGTTTGCTCCGTACACACAGCAATACAGGGAAATCCATCAGAGTATATGTTGGCGGGGTCATCAGGATTTAGTCTCCTCCTTGCTCACCTAACCTGCTCCAAATCATCTAACCCCAATATATTACAGAGCTCTTTCTTCAACTATTATATCCTGCTCGCAGCATTAACCACCTGACAGCATTAACTACTGTAGGTATTCCAGTTTTTTATGCTTTAGTGCCAGCTGTTACTTCGCTATTAACTTTTACCTAATCAGTTTTATCAAGATTATTCCACTCTATGAGCACAGTTAGGAAACCCTTTGGATCAAAATAATTTTGTCGGCAGACTCTGCTTTTAACTTCTCATTAAGGCTTGTTTTATGTTTATTAACTGCTTAAAGTATTTTTAGGTCTTGTTTTTAAAACTTTATGTAAAGGCTTCTATGATTTCCTTTTTGTCTAAATTTCAAACTCATTGCCTGTTACTGTTTTACTAAAATTATGTACATGCTGTTGATTTCTGAATTAAAAGCTTATTTACTCTAGAGTTCACTTTGTTTCTTAGAATGTTTGCTAATGTCTTGATTTGTTGTGTGGATTAGCAGTCTTTCTTGTTCCAAAACCTTATTGAAAAGCAGCTGCCGATTGTCTCTACCTCTCTCTCTCACTCGGTTTCTCTAGGGTATGTGCTTTTTTTAGCCATAGTAGCGCCCCAGGTAATTCATAAAAATCTTCCTGCCAAGGGACAACACTACTCCTCTTTAACCCCTTAACCCACCAAGGTCAAAATAATGACTTTTTTTTGTTAGGGCGTTTTTGTTTTTTCCTCCCAACCTTCCAAGAGCCATAACTTTTTTTTTTTTTTTTTTTTTCACCTACATAGACATATGGGGCTTTTATTTTGTGGACTGGGAAACCCTTTATTTCATTCACTCTTCAGTATAAATGATATCTGTATATATGTAGGGTTTTTGTTATGTTAAATTTATTACCATAAAAAATAATCACACCACTTTTATTCTTTGAATTTACACCACACATATGAGATTGTCAGCTCACCAATATAGAGTGTTCATTGAGTACCTCCTATCTTGTGGTTTGCACAGCGCGGAGACTCCCAGTCAACTTCGGCTCAGGAGAACAGCAGGAATCAACTTTTGAACAGTATACTCCAGCTTGCTAATCGTGACAGAATCAGATGGCTTACAGCTATACTTTAAAACATGAAGATTTATTGATGCTCCATTAAAAACGTAAAGGTATAGGGTAAGGAGTTTGCGATACAATACCAGTGCAAGGAGATGCACGACGCGTTTCGACTATTGCATTGTCTTAATCATTGTGCCCATAACCTACTCTGTAAGACTAACACCTTTATATAGGCATGTCTTCACAGAGTTAACTCTTTTGATTTACCATTATATAGTGGAAAATACATTTAAGTTTTTTTATACATTTAAACACAAGTTTTAAAAACAAAAGGGAGTTATGTTCAGATATATTAAATATGTAACAATACACTTAGTATTGATAAAGTAAGTCATGACATACATTTAAGCCCTCTGGTTGCCGTGTGCCTAATATAAATATCCATTTTGCTTCTTTAGCTAATAATTTGTCTTAAATTGCCACCTCTAATTGTTACTTTTTCAATACCTGTGACCTTCATGTAAGTGGTTTTGCTATTGTGCTCCTCAATAAAATGTTTTGCTACAGCTGACATGCCAGGTTTCCATTCAGATTTGTGCGATTCTGAAAGGTGGTGTCTTATGCGAATTTTCAGGTGTGAACTTGTGCAACCAATATATTTCACATTATATTTGACACGTGTTATTTGATATATTACATTTTTAGTGTTAAAGTTTATATATTGAAAAATTCGATACTCTTTATTTGTGATGGATGATACAAAGTTTTCTGTATTCTGTATGTATTTACAACATATACAGATATTGTGACCACATTTATGGCTACCTTGGAGAGGTAGCCAGTTTTTTTTTTCCTGATATAAACAGTCTTGGGGAAAGAATTGATCCTATTGTAGGACCTCAAAATGAATGCATCTACTGAGTATTGTTGACATATTCTGATGTATATATAGAGTAGGCAAATGTTTTTTTATTATATTGATTATTTTGGTATATTGTGGGGAGTATTGTGTAGAAAAGGTAATTTGTTGTTTTTTTTTTATCAAATGTTAGCCTTTTTTTTGTTTTGTCCAAATTGTTCACGTGTCCTTTTTCTAACTTTATTTTTGGCTATATTTAGTATTTCATCATTATAGCCTCTTTCTTTTAAACATAATGTGACTTGTTTTTCTTGATTAGAATATTCTGCTATACAAGTTGTATTTCTTTTCATTCTGATGCATTCACCTAGCGGTATGTTATCAATGACATGTGGTGGGTGACATGAGGTGGCTAATAGCATTGGATTTTGTGCTGTTGGTTTGTGGTAAGGCACCACTGTAATTTGATTAGCAGATATTGTGAGTATTATATCAAGAAAATCTATTCACGGGAGTGAAATTTATGAGTAAAATGTAAATTCATTTGGTTTTTGTTGATGTAATGAATGAAGTTATTGATGTTCTGTTCTGGACCTTCCCATATTAGGAGGAGGTCGTCAATGAAACGCCCATACCACCTGATATGGGAGGAATATGGATTGTTTTCTGAAAATAAGTATTGACTTTTCCAAATACACATATATACATATATATTTGCTAGGGAGGGCGAAAATTTTGCCCCCTTAGATGCGCCTTTTGTTTGTAAATAAAATATCCCATCAAACATAAAATAATTGTGCTGCAAAAGAAATTGTGTGGCAATAATCAAAAATGCCTTAACTGAATCCGTATAATTGCTATATTTGTCTAAAAAAAATGTTTAAAGTATGTAAAGACACTTAATGAATCATAGATGGATAAAGGATTTCAACATCACAAGATAGCCATATAGTATGTGGATTCCAAGTTTGATTTTTCTAAGATGCAGATAGTGTGAGCTGTGTCTTTTAAATAACCAGGTATAATTGGAATTAATGATTGAAGGTGTGCGTCTACCCAAGCCCCTAGTTCTGTTAAGGAACCTATTCCTGCCACTATAGGTCATAATGGAGGTGGAAATATATTTTTATGTATCTTGGGCACAGAATGCACTATGGGTATGATGGACACGCCTATATAAAGTTTTAGTCTTACAGAGTAGGTTATGGGCACAATGATTAAGACTATGCAATGATGTTATATTTGAATCAGATTTTTACAGACCTGACACTGCCAATTATGTGTAATTATGTGTTTGATTTGCAAAATGAAAAAAGGGGGTTGATTTGAACTTTTATAAACGTCTATATATTTTTTTTTTCCTCACAGGAATTTTGAGTCCCCCTAAGGTACTTGACCACCGGGGGGGAGGGAGTTGGGGGGGCGGGTGCAATTTTCAGTACACTTTTATTACATTGCATAAACAATGCACTAGGGTGTACAATGATGGTTCTAGCACTTCCTGTCTGGGGCAGGAAGTGTTAGAAACGTGGACATGGCAGTAATGGAACCCTTCACTAGGCTTCCAGTCACCATTTTAAATGATCGGCACCTCACGTTCTTGCCGTGTAAGTGTCGATCGGAGTGATTGCCGCTGCGTCTGAGGGGTTGAGCAGCAGCAATCAGAAGCAGCTCTGATCTTCTGTTAGTGGCGGATGTCAGCTGTATTTAACAGCCGGCACCCGCCATGTATGTAGTGGGCTCAGCGAGCCCGCTTCCATTGCGTACTAATATGGTGTGTTAAGGGTTTAATAACCAATCCCCTCGACAAATGTTAATAAACTATATTTAATTAAAAGACAGAATACACAAAGGTCATCCTTTCGTCTTCAAGTCCAAAAGCTGACCTAGGAGCTTGAGAAGGTGCTGTTTTGTAGCCATGTACCAAATTCTATGTTGGAAAAACCATACTGCGGAAGAAGCATCTTTAAACATATTGGCTGTATACTAATGCAGATACATCGCTATCCTGTCATGTCAGATTTGATTTTACAATAACCCCAAGTCTTTACAATTCTGGGGTGTTTGTCAAGTGAAAATGGGACCCAGACATAGCGATTTATATAGAAAACAATAACCAGAAACTCACTATTAGGTGCATTAGCAGCTATAGGTTTAAATTAAAGATTTACATTTACATCATTCTTATGAGGATCTCTTACATATCAAACATATTAAAGGGTTTTTCTCACTACAAAGATTAGCTTTCAACGTATAGGGACAGGTAATTGAAGACTTTAAAAAAAAAAAAAAAAAATTATGTTTTGATTTTACCTTGGCTAGGAGATGAGAGATTTTTATATGCGCCGAGTGCACGCTGGTTCCTATGGTTACACATCCACATCTCCCTCCCTGATTAGACAGAGAACAGAGAGTGATGTCACCATGGTCAGGGCTCAATCGAGAGCAGAGACTCCAGACGACATATATGAATTTGCATGCAGTATTTTTTGGGCGTATATTGCGCCAAAAATCTGGTGGCACACTGTTCTATCGATGGCAGAACACATTTTAATGCACGTATAATGCTTCAAAGAATGATGCACCACCAAAGTTTGGTACATTACACTCTATGCGCCAAAATGTTTGGCGCAAAACACTTTAATTCTGTCGTATTATACACTCCTCTGTATCTATTTAGAACTGATGTGCCGGCGAAAAGTAAAAAAACGGCGCATGCGGATTCATAGATGTCGCCTTTTATCTCTTACAAGATTAGCTTACGTTTACAGATGAGCAATTGTTTTCACTCAGAGCTTTGTTTACTAAAGATTAAATCTCCTGCAATCTCCTTGTTATGTCTTTGTAATGTCTCAGCTAATTATAGGGGAACTAAATATTTTAATACCTGCTTTAGAACACCCAAAGCCCCCACCAGACGGAGTGAGTGAAAAACTGCTTGTGACTCAATGAAACGGCATGGTGGGAAAACACCTTTCCTTAAAAACTATGTTTTGATAAGCTATAAGGTAAACCTTGCTATTCATATACTATGTTATTCTACTGTCCTTTGTAGCAAATGGATAATTTGGCAGCATCTAGCTTGTTTTTTAATTCAATCACTAAACTATAAAGTTAAATAGAGGCTAGTAACATAAATATAAAATGTATTTTGCCTCCTGGTATTTAGTGATATTGCACATAGCTAGAGATGAGCGAGCACTAAAAAATTCAAGTTCGGGCCGAACCCCGAATTTTTTGAAATTCGGACCGAATGCCGAACCCCATTAAAGTCTATGGGAGATGATCAGGTTAATTTTTATACTAACGCAGGTGAGAAGCCGCAATTATCTTCCATAAGAGTAAAATGGATACGTGGAACAACTTAGTGAAGACAATTTGGTTCTAAGAATCCCAGAAAAAAATTCACAGGCTAAAATAAATAATTCCTTTCAATGGCTAACTGAAAAGATGAGGACAGCGTAGCTATAGGAGGTGTACATAAGAAGACGCCGGTATTAAAAATGACTCATGGCAACTGGCAGGAGCCCCCTATCACTTTTTTCACGAGGGCCCAAGAACATGTCATATGTGGTGGCAGCAAGAACATCCCAATGGGGAACATGGAGGTTCAGCTTGAAAGTCCTTAGTTATAGGGAGTGCAGTGGTAGCCAGGGCTGCCGTCAGTCATTAACTGTTTCAAGGCCCCATGCAGCTAAATCAAATGGGGCCCCCACCCATTACTAGTTCCTATTTTTAACATATCGCTGGGCCCCTTTTTGATTAGGCCCCCTGACAAGAGTACTGCCCTATTAGCACCCGAGCCAGTTACCATGTACCATTTCTAATAACGGTGTCTTCTTATGTGTCAAAGGGGCTTTTGGGACACCTCAGGATGCAGAGCCCTGTAGTTGCTTCTACCACCAGGGGTGCCAACAGGGCAGTACGGGTAGTACTCCTGTCACGGGCCCTAATCGAAAAGAGGCCCACAAGTATGATAAAAAAAGTAGCAGCAATGGGTGGAGGCCCCATTTTGATTTGGCTTTATGGGGCCTGAAACAGTTTATAGATAATTACTGCAGACTGATGACTGATGTTAATAAATGACTGATGGAATGTGCATTGTCAAGAAGACATGCTACAGTTTACTAGTCGGTGACATCGGTAACCGGGGCAACAAAATCTTTAGAGATCA
Organism: Phyllomedusa bahiana; assembly: GCA_025379985.1. Lineage (NCBI taxonomy): Eukaryota > Metazoa > Chordata > Amphibia > Anura > Hylidae > Phyllomedusa > Phyllomedusa bahiana. The sequence continues at coordinate 81,528 of JAODAL010005421.1, read as the reverse complement.
ATGCTTGATAAATTTTGATAAATGTCAAACGATCCACATTCTTAGGGCGAAAGACAGATACGTTTCTCAGTTATCACCTAGCCAGCTGTGCTGACGGTGCATTCTGAGAACGCTGACTGCCGGGCAGGATAAAACTTCTATGGTGTCTCGAGCAAGCTCAGGCCATTTATCCATTTTGGACACCCAGAATTTGAATGGGTCCAGATCAAGTCCAAAAACACAGTGTTGAGCCACAGGTAGTCATGGACCATGCTCTGAAGGCAGTCTCGGTGTGTCTGAACGCTGTCCTGCCTTGCAGGCGTTGGTGAGGTGGTAAAAATCGAATTAAAAATGTTAACCAGTGCGCTTCTGTCACACTGCTTGCTGCTGCGGCTACTTGCCATTCTACTGCTGTCACGTTGCTGACGTTATTCCACTGTGACATTAGAATATGAAGAAGACGCAACAGTTGGTCAACGAGGCTTGTCTCAAATTCCTGCATTCTACTGTCAATTTGTGTGGGTGGAAGGAAAGTGCAGTCACTTTAGAGTTGTAACGTGGATCAATGAGGGTGGCCACCCAGTAATCGCTGTTCATTTTGATTGCCTTGATGCGTGGGTCATGTTGCAAGTAATGTAGCATCCACATACTCTTCTGAGATGCTGCCAGGATCTCCAAAGCCTTGGGGTCAATGGGCACTAAGCAGATCTTCCTCCTGAAATCTGTGCCAACCTCTTACCACCAAAGGGTAATTGGTACCGTTGGTTTCCACCCATGCCTCTTCATCCTCCACCACTTCCTCATCCTGAGTCACCAGAGACCTGGCCAGCGTCATGCCCTCTACTCTGAGCTGCTGTCCTGCACCTACCCTGGACCTCGAACCACCGCTTAAAGAAGACCAATGCAATTGGGAAACAGTCGGACCGTCTACATCCAGTGGCGAGTCAGGCTCTGTGTCTGCCTCATCCTCCTCCATCACCGCCGGGACCTGCTGCCGCAGCGAGTCTGATGCTTGTTCCAGTAAAAATATGACCACAATGGTCATGCTGACAATGCCATCATCCTAATTGCGTCTTCAAAACTGTCAAGTATTGCAGAGAATTTTCACCTGCCTCCACTCTCTATGGCTCAACACCCCTAGGTCTGCACCAATGCTCATCAGGCCATGCGACAATGCATGCAACGCTGCCAGTCGTGACGAAGCAGGGTGCGAACGCCGGAAGTGTGAGCTAAGACCTCAAGCCTTCCTCAGCAGACAGTTAAGACCAGGGTAGCGCTTGAGAAATTTCTACACAACCAGGTTTAGGACATGTACCAGGCAAGGGATGTGCGTAAGTCTACCGATCCAAAGGGCGGCAATTAGATTTCTCCCATTGTCGCACACGACATTGCCTGGTGCCAGGTTCTTGGTACCCAGCCACTCGTCGGTCTGAGTGTGCAGAGCCATCCACAGCTCTTGACCTGTGTGACTGTCTCCAAGACAAAAAAATTTCATAACGGCCTGGTTTCTTTTGGCACGTGATGCTACCCATCGAGGTTGGGGGTTTGGACTCTGCTCCATTCCAGCAGTGTGGAAGAGTTTCCGCTGAGCCCATCCCCAGAGGCTCTGTCATCCACCAACTCACCCAGTGAACACAGTGTGATGTAGCACCCTTAGCCGTGCTTACTAGTCTGTGTCTGTAGTGAGATGGACTTTGGTGGACACAGACGCAGCCAACACTCTGGAGATCTTTTCTGCAACGTGGCTGACCAGGGCAGGGACCGCTTTTCTGGCACAGAAATGCAAGCTCGGCCTCTGATATTGGGGGCATGCCAGGGCCATGATGTGGCATAACCCGTCTGTGTCCACCAGGCGGAAAGGCAATATTTCCAAGGCCTACAGCCTGGCAATGCCGACGTTCAGGATTTTGGCTTTCGGATGGCTGGGGTGAAAGCGTTTCTTCTGCTCCCACACCTGGTACACAGAAGGCTGACTCGTGGACTAGCTGCTCTACAGCATGCAGGTCAACTGGTGGAAGGGGAAGATGTAGACTGTGTTGCTGGTGGTGGGAATTGGCCGACCGTGTCTGGGACTGGGGATGGTGCTTGCTCATGCTGCTCTGGTACATCGGCAGCAGAGGACCGCTTGGGCTTTGAAGTGGCAGAGGCAGAAGATGTCACAGTGGTTGGAAGCCCAGGACCTGTGTGGTCTTTTTTTCTGCAAGTGATTCTTCCACAGCAATTCATGCTTTACATGAATGTGCCTGTTCATGGTGGTGGTGGTGGTAGTGGTTAAATACTTTAGATTCTTTCCTCTACTGACGCGTTTAAAGCAAAGCCGGCATATGATGTCGGTCAGCGAATCTGAGGCTTGATCGAAAAAGGCCCATGCTTCACAGGTCCTAGATCTCTTAGACGGTGAAAACCTAGTAAGTGTTCCCGCTTCCACCACCACCATGGCTGGCGGATTGTCAGCGGACTTGCGCGACCGCCCTCTCCCTTTCTGAGGCTGGACCCACACTGACACTACCCCATCATCCTCCTCCTCCACTGATGATCCTTTCGCCAGCTGCTGCTCAAAAGACCACGTTGGATCTGCAATGTCATCTTCATCACAGGTGACGCTCTCTTCCTGACAGTCTACATCCTCAAGCTGGGGGCTAGAAGCCAAAGGCATTGAGAGGCACCGCTGTCCGTTTGATATTTCTGCCGACGGACCAGCTTCCTTCTCCTCCTCTGAGGGCATCGGCAATTGGGCGTCTGTACAGACCAAATCATCCTCTTTTGGCCTCTTGATCTTTTGAAGTGCCTTCTGACCCCAACCGCATTGTGTCATCAAAGAGCTCTTCGGAATATGAATTATCTAGAGTGGTCTGTTTATTGGGTGACAGTTGGCCTTCAGGTTGGACTGATGATGACGATGACATTTGTGTCCTTGACTGAGAGGAAGAGGAGGTAAAACTGCTGGATGCAGGTTGTGTTAACCACTGAAGAACAGATTGGCGCTGATCTTCAGTAATGAGACGCACATGGAACTGACTAAGCGATGACAGGCCTGACGGTCCTGCAACTGACAATGTGCTCACTTGTGTGTTGTCCGGAGCACTGGAAGGAGCCCCTTGTCTCCTACCTCTAGCTCCACGTCCTACGCCCCTACCTGCTCACTTACCACCTCCAGTTCGCTCCATGTTCAAAGATATAAATATTAAAAAGGTCAAGATTTGTTCAGTCTCTTATTGAAGAACTGTATTCCAAAGAAAGTAAATCAACAGTGTTCTTAAATGCCTATACTTTGTGACGGGCAAATAGGATTATAAACAGAAATTTTTTCTATGCAATATCGGTGAAATGGGGTCGTATGGAAGAACCCTGACTGCAAATCAAGTGGTCTTTAAAGCCTATACTTTGTAGGGGAAATGGATTTTTAAACAGAAATTTTTCTATGGAATATTATCAAAACTCCCTAACAGTGATGTGTCTGATTCCCTAACTAGTGCCCCACCCCCATCAGAGTAATCGAACTAGCAGTTTTCCTGTTGAAATCGCTATTAAATGGTGTTTCTGCCTGCTGGCAAATCAGCCCCACGGAACAGAGGCCAAAATAGTGGTTTCCCCCCTACAGAGACTAAGGTGGGGGAATGGCTTCAAACAGGAAAAATAAAGTGTCTTCAATAAGATGGTCTGGATTTTTTGCAGCCCAAAGAATCCTTACCCCCCAAAAGGCGAAGTTTTTTGCCCCTACCCCCCTGTGCTCTGCACTGATTGGCTGGCCGCCAAAACTGAAAGAAGCAGCTGAAAATGGCGCCGTACACCTGTCCCACACCCGGACTTTTTACCGAACTTGCAGCACAAATTCGGCTCAGCTTGGGATCGGAAAATACTTAGTTCGTCCCGAACGGTTCAGCTCAACACTACACCTAGCATAACATTTTAAACATTTTTAAAAAGTAACCGTTGTTTTCAAACCTTGTTAGGGGATGTCCACATGGTGTTTTGAATACATTTTTCGGATCCAAAAAACGTATTCAAAAGCGTTGCATAAAACACATCCAACATGCACCCAAAGTATGCTGCGTGTTTTGATGCATTTTTGCTGCAGCAGAAACGCACCCTATAGTTCTGAAATAGGATGTCTGCTGCATCAAACAGATCAAGAATTGACATATCAATCCGAAAGACGCATCAGAAAGACACATGTAAAACACACATCGGTGATCACACGTCTGAATGCCGATGTGTGTTTTACATTGAAACTAATGTAAATCACACTGCACATTGGTAGATGCGTTTTTGGGCACATGGCATGTATGTAGGGGGATGTTCACATGGCATCTAAGAAATGCCATGTGAACACCTCCTTACATACATGGTCGCTCTAGTTATTTGTCTAAGTACCAGCACACCCGCATAGTAACACACAGGCTTCAATCCTAAGCATGCATGATAAAAGTTCAGAAGTCTTGCAGATGTCTATGTTCTTGCGCATGCTCTTAACTTGTACATAGAAATTTGAAAATCGTCAATTATGGCTAAATTACGCATGTGTCCTTCTTATTGGCTAACAACAAACATTTGAATACTGCCACCCTTCCTCTCTTCTTGATTTTGATTGTGAAGCATTTTATTTGTTTAGTATGGAGAGGTGATAGTGTTTTGGATTGGGTATTCACTTATATAACATATAAATGCTGATGTAATATTATACCACTTATAGCACCTATAGCTATAGTATTTCTTATGATTGGCTGATAATTCAGTCATTTAATATAGAGCGGTGGAGCGGTTCTGTTCTTTCTGCTAATTGCTAATGACAAGCCTTAACTGATATTTTTTGGCAGTCCTCCAAACAGAAATCTTGAGAATCCAGCAGTATTAGAAGGTCTATTCTTTATTAAACTTGTTCTCAATACAGAGGATAAAATAGAAAGTGGTACGTCCCGCTGGAGGTGCCACTTTCTACTTTAATACGGCTGGATTCTCAAGATTTCTGTTTGGAGTACTTACCAGCCCTGGAGCCGTGGGTGTTTACTTCCGTGCAGCAGGAAAGAGGTCTAATGGAGGAAACCAGGAGACTCTATTACCACAGCAGAGGCTGAGCCCATTCTTTTCAGTTGTACTTATATATTGCATTCTTGGCAGTCATTTGCCCCGATATTCCTGAAGACAACACTTTAGCGGTGAAATGTTTTGGGGGGCATTCTTTGCTCTTTTAGCGCTGGGTTCCTGTGTGATGAATTATATATATCCTAACTTGTATACTGCAGATACCAGTATCATCTGTTACTAAAAATTCTCTGATAAATGTATCAGCAAGATACTGTGAGTCTATATTAAAAGTTAAAGGGGTTGTCCACTTTATAATGTCTTTACATATTATGTGTATAATAGGAAATTGTACAATTTTGTAATATACATGTATTAAACATTTTGTTCCATTGCCCCTTTTATACCAGTGCAGTAGGCCCTTATCTAGAGAAATAAAATTGTACAGCCCGCATTTCTATCCATAGTAAGGCTGCCATGGAGTACCTGTATGGGGAAAAAAGTCATGTGACCCCTGTTATCCAGGTAACAGTAGATTATTGAGGAACAGAACTTCTCCAGTATTACTATCTCCACCAGCATTTTATCATGTGACCCTGGTTATAAAGGTAACAGTAGTGTATGTAGGAGCAGAACTTCTCCAGTATTACTACCTCCAGCAGTGTCTTATTATGTGATTACCACACAGGTCATGTGATCCTGGTATCCAGGTAATAGTAGTGTATGGAGGAGCAGAACTTCTCCAGTATTACTACCTCCAGCAGTGTCTTATTATGTGATTACCACACAGGTCATGTGATCCTGGTATCCAGGTAATAGTAGTGTATAGAGGAGCAGAACTTCTCCAGTATTACTACCTCCAGCAGCGTCTTATGTCTGTCAGGGTCGCTGCACATTCTGTTGCCTCATCTTTCTGCTTTTTTTAATACATTTAACTTTATTAACAACATGACGCAGTGAAGAAGTTTATGGAATATTAACTATTACACTATTATTCATGTTCATTTACCCCATAGATGTAACAGAATGTAAACTATTAGAGCCCTCAGCTAATGAAATGCAAGGAGGTGGGATCCGACCGTCACTGGGGAACTGTGTTTACAGAAACAGAAGATAAGAAATACTGTGAAAACAAGACAGCTTTGTTAATGACATCCAATTGCAAAGTTGCTTGTTTTCACTGTCCCCTTATTCTGAAGGCCATTTAATGAAATGATACAACCCCTTTGTCTTGTAGATAATACATTAATACATATAGGGTGATAGTTGGGGAATTTGGTAATCTGATGCTTTAGGAAAATCTGCAGTATTTTTCTATCACACTTCCCGTTACCCAAATAAAAGCACAACGTTTGTGTAAAAAACACATTAAAATTCAATATATGATTTAAAAGACATATATGTTTATGTCCCTATTCGTGGTTTGTAGAAATAGAGTATCGGGGTTGTATGAGTAAGAAAAAAATATTTTTGGATTAATAAACAAAACCTTGAGGTCACATAGTGGAGTGTCACAGACAAAGTGGACTATAACAGACTGCCTATACAGTATGCTTTGTTTTTAGGAAAATTGTATTTACAGCCATGGCTGGAAATTGTTACACCCTTTCACGAGTGCATATGAAGCTGGTTGATAATAAAACCTACACAAAGTAGGTTCCAGTACTCTGATGGTGTTCCAGCTGTCATAGTATTACTTGGTGTGGGATTTTATGTAATAATAGATTATCAATCACTGGAGAGAATTTCCTACAAATAACAAATGATTACTGACTACTTCCCACACAAAGCTTTGAACTTTATCTGCTACATTCTATACTTGAAAGTTAAGAAAAGCAAATGCAATTGGTATTTCCCAATATCCTCTTGGTTTATTTGCTTGTTGCAACTTGTGCTTATTTGTATGTATAATTTTTTACTGGCAACCAATTCAGTTGCTAAAAGTAATGTGAAATATAAACAATTTATAAGATGAATCAGAGCCATTGAAATAAGTTGTATAAAAGGGTTATCAATGTTTGGTGCAAAGACTTTGGGAAGAACTGGGGAAATATTTAATATTACATATTTTTTAAATCCTTGAACATCCAAGGCATTGTACATCCAAAAGGGATTTGAATACAAAAGACAAAACAAATACAATAAAAATAAACTAAATGAGAGACAAATTGATACAGAGGGAGAGAGGACCCTGCTTGCAAGGGCTGACAATTTACAGGAGCAGGAAGGAGACTGAATGTGAGGGAAGGCGCTGTATGTATGGTAGTGTAATGGCAGAAGGGTTAGGGCTGTAGGCTATCCTGAAAACATGGGTTCTCCAGTCACTTTTGAAGGTTTCAAAGGTGGAGGAGAGTGTAATGTGTTGGGCTATGTCTCCACTGCACAGAAAAGTGACTGCATTTTTGGTGGTTTTCGGATTCTAAAACCACCGAAAATACGATCGTTCAGGGAAACCATAGACTTTAATAGAAAAAAATGACCTGTAGTCTAAGCAGGTTGTTTTTTTTCTCTGCATGTTTTCTGGTGCCAGCGACATGTTGTAAAATACACCGGTGTTTTGAGTTTTGCCGATGGCAAAAAAACGAGAACCGACCACAATTTTTGACAAAACAGTGATAAAAACCACGGTCGCGCATTGGACGTTTTTTGTCCAATGCTGTGTGGATCCAACCTTAGAGTATTGAGTCCCGAAGTATGGCTGCACAAGATAAATCTTGGAGATGGTTGCGTCAGCAGAAAACAAGAGTAGAGCAAAAAGGATTTGAGATTATATAAGGGGAGGCATCGAGAGACTAATGGTGTTGTCCACTTGTTAAAAAAAATAATGCTTCTTGGCACCATTAAGTCATATATTCACCTTCCCCAAGTTATTGGTTGCAGTGGCACGTTTCTTTGGTCTTCTGCTTACAGTGATATAAATAAGAGGCACATTACCATTTCAACCAATCACCAGCTGGAGTGATGACATCAGGGCTGTGGAGTCGGTAAGCCAAAGCTCCGACTCCTCAATTTTCCTGACACCAACTCCGACTCTCGACTCCTCAATCTTCTTGACACAGACTCCGACTCCCGACTCCTGGCTCCTCAATTTGCCTGACACAGACTCCTGATTCCGACTCCCACTCTCTCATACACGGCGCATGTTGTAGTAAAATGGTAACATCAGGCTGTTTATCACCTTATGATACAATAATCAAGCTATTTAGGTAGAACATACACTGACAAGCAAAAGGGTAACAATGTTTTGAACTTTTGACTTTCAGGCTCCATATCTTACCATCCACTACAGCTTTGTACATGAGGCTACAATCATTTTATAGACATCATCTTACCTATCTTATACATCCATTATTTAGCATCTGCTTAGTTCTGCAGATTCTTGTCATGTAACTGCATGGTTACTGTTTTGCTCCTAAAAATCAAAATTTTGTTTTCAGCTCTGCCTGAATCCTTCTGGATCCTTCTGGGCTCTGGATCAGATTCAAGCATGACTTGACCAAAATCTGATCCCAGGATTTTTCTACACGAATACAGCTTTTTCTTCATCTCTAATGGTATGCTCACACAGTATATTGCGGCACGTACAGTACGCGCCGCAGTACACCGTGTTTCTGGAGCTTGCGGTGATCAGCACATATGAGGCTCGGGGGAGCCGGCAGTACTCGAGTGTATGAAGTAACTCATCTTGTAGGATACGGACATATAGCTCAGCATTGAGGTCACCATCGATCCTGGTCAAGTATCCAACATCTTTGGCTGTGACCCCTCCCCATATCCTCGGGCTTCTTCCACTGAACCTGACAGTTATTCCAGCTTCTCGATCCATTAGCCCCCTTCTCCCTTAATCTTCCTATTTCCCCCATCATAGCCCGGTCTATTGACTTTCATCTCATCGCTCTAAATCATCTGTTTCCAATCTTCCATTTTTCGTACTTTTTGGCAAACTTGAGCCGACGCTTCTTATGAAAAGATTGAAGTCGAGGCTTCTTCCCCTATTTTCAGGCCATCATTCCAGACCTGTGTGATGTATATTGCCCGATGCTTTTAGGGAACGTGAGAACAGGTTGTCTAGCAAAACAGTAACAATGCAGTTACATGAGAAGAATCTGTAGAACTCAGTAGATGCTAAATAGTTGAAGGTAAAAGTTATGTATGAGAGCCAAGATGATTGTCTATAAAATGATGGGAGTCTCACATTGAAAGCTGTAGTGGACGGTGAGATATGGAGCCTGAAAGTCACCAGCAGTCCAAAACATTGTTACACTTTTGCTTTTTGATGTAAAATATATTTATAGGCTATGACTTTCGAACACAAAAACTTTAATAAATTGTAAATATGAAGTCAAAAATTTTGCTGAAATCTGTTTGCTATGGGAGCAGAATCTTTTCCCCTGTGGCAGTGCTTTGCCTGCTCCATGTCATCAATTACACTCCTCATGTGATGAGGCTGAAGATATGGGAGCAGTAGCACTGGTGAGACATTGAACTAACTGGACCAATTTATTATATATTTTAGGAGTCGGAGTCGGTCCATTTTTTACCGACTCCTGCAAAATAGGCACCGACTCTGACTCCACGACTCCGACTCCACAGCCCTGGATGACATGCCCATTCAGAAGTAGCAGACTGTAAAGAGAAGACTGGAGAGATGTGGCACTGGAATCAAGGACTAAGGGAAGTTTTGTTTTTTTTAATGGGCGTCCAGGAGCATTGTTTTTATTTCAGGAAGTGGACAACCTCTTTAAAGGGGACTTGCCAGGACGCAAGTTACTTACCTCCTTATCAGCACAGGGAGAATGTCAACAAATCACGCTGAGTCATGAAAGCTGCAGGGCTGAGAGGGAGGGAGTGAGCAGAGAGTGAGGAAGCAGGGAGCATCTCAAAACGTAACTAAAATAAGGACATTGCAACAGTGCAGACACGGCCTAATAGACTGCACTTTCTACCCAGCCCCTTGAAGCTCATTCATTTTCCCTGTCATCAGATAAGAAGTGTTTCACGCAAGCGCGGCCTGTCAGCTCCTAGGTCGTGTCTAGTGGAAGCTTTCAGGTAACTAAGGGGGATAGAGAAATGCTGTAGTTCTCAGAGTCTTCACTTTTTGTAATTGCATATATTTAGAAAAGTGATTAAATACCCATTTTGGAGGATCCCACGTCAACATTACATCGTGGCAAAACCCCTTTAAGGCAGAGATGTTTTGAGTAACAGTTTATGGACAGGTTTGCATGTCATGGTTTCATAGCTTGAACCAGTAAAAGAAGAGTAATAGAGAGTTGGATTAACCAAGCAGCAGAATTGAGGATGGATTGAATTGGAGCAAGATGTTAGATGGGAGGTAACAGAAAAGGATGTGTAAGTAGTCAATATAGTGAAGACAAGAATCTGCATTTTTGAGTCAAAATTTAGAAATGATTGGATTTGAGAATTATTTTTTTTTTTTTAGCTAGAGGTGGTAAGGGATCAAATGTGTGGTTTGACAAGATGGAGTCAAAGGTTATTCTAAGGCAATGGACTAGCATGGAGCTATTGACAGAGGTAGATCTGGTAAACAGCTTAGGTGGGATGGGAAAAAATTACGAACTCTAATTTATCCATGGTGAGTTTTAAAAAGTGGAAGGAAAAAAAGGAGAATGTAGGATCCTGAAAAAGTGAAAGTTAATATCTGGGCAAGAGTGGGGAATTTGGGTTTCATCCCCATAGAAGTGGTACTAAGAGCCAAGAGATTCTATAAGCCGTTCCAAGGCAGTATTGATAAAGAAGAGTTGCAGTCCAAGGACTGAAACTTCAGAGACATCATAATGAGATGAGTGGTGTGAGAGATGCTAAATGTTCGATTGGTAAGGTATAAGGAGATTAAGGAACAGGCGAAGTATGTGAAATCAGATGTGTTATGTATAAAGTGATTTACTTCAAACATAAAACCAGCTGTGCATCTGGATAAATGAGATCCACAAAACCATCTCCTACTTGCAATCCACAGTCTTGGGATAACTATGGTGTTTCTCAACCTTCTATAAATGCTGATGGATTTATTGGAAATAGTCAAAAAGGCATTTTAGGAAGAGGGAATACTCCGTTGAAATGTTGCATACCATATGGTACTGCAGATATGCTTGGCATCTATTCATAGCCTTGAAATTACTGAATTTTCAGGTTTATTTGAATAAACTCAGTACAGTCAAATTATTATGACCACTATCTACTTTGAACTTTGGCTGTACGCATCTTATTAGGGAAGTAATGTGTATGATAGGCTGTCTGGACACCATGGACATAACTATACCAGTAGCAGCCACTATGGGGTCCAGAGCTTGTGGGGGCTCACTCAGGTATAAGAACATTGTACCGTTTTGTAGATAACTGGGGTTTTCTGCTTCTTAGCACTACTATGTGGGCTCTTAGATATATAGCAATATAATTGTAGCTCTAATCCTGTCATTATGTAGTGGGGCTCTGTCTCACTTTGCTATGGGGCCCTATGAATGCTAGTTACGACCCTCATTGCTGTCATGGGTAAAATGGACATGTTATCAGAGTTGAAAAAAAAAAAGCTGATTATTGGCTTTCAGGTCAAAGAGGGCAGTATTTCTGAAGCTGTGCAGATTGTGAAAGGTTCGTCTGCTGCTGTATCATGAGTGGACAATTTGTGCCATTGTGAATAAGCAATGTGAAGACTGCAGAGCAACTCATGATTGAGAGGTGAATGTCTTCTACAACGGAGTACGAAAGAACAGACCAACATGCTACAGTGGAGCAGCTCACCACCAAAATAAACCAGGGGGTTACCAGTTATGTGTATAAAATGACAGTTCAGTGTACTCTATTGCATATGGGGCTCCAAAGAAAATGGATGGTCACTGCACCTCTGCTAACCAAGGTGCATTAGCAGAAAAACCTTTATTTTTATCACCAGAACTGTAACTACGTTAAATGGTAAAGGGCTGCCTTCTCTGGTCAGTTCTGTTTTCTGTTTCATCAAACAGATCAACATTGGCATGTCTGGCGAAAAAAATTATAGAACAGACACCCTGTAGCCATTGCTGGAAGAACACAAGCTGGTGGTGGCAGAGTTGTTCTCTGGTTAATGTTTTTGTGGCATTCTCAAGGCCTATTTCTTGTGAAAGACACTCTCAACCAATTTGGGTATGAATCCATCCTTGCAGATTATGTACACCTACTGTACACATACTGATTGTCTTCCCTGGGGTAGATGGGATCGTTAAACAACACATGGCTATTAATGTGAGAGATGAATGTCAACTACAAAAGTACACAAAGGCAGACCGTCTCCTGATAATGACTCAAGTCACCACCAAAATGAACCAGAAGGCAGGACTGTATTCTGGTGTGCTAAGAAATAAGGCATACGGCGCCCTTCCCCCAGTGGAAAATTCAGACCACGCCATACCTCCTTGTGTCCCCTTTTCTGCCTTGGATGAAGTGGTGCCCTAGACAGTCACCTACCTTCACATACCCGTCGTCCTGGGCCTGCCAGGAAGTTACCAGATGTGTGTCTAAAACAATAGTTTAGTGAACGCTATTGTGTATGGGGCTCCAAAGCAGACGGATGATCACTGCACCTATTCATTAACAGAAAAGGCCTCAGTTTTCATGGCAGCAATGGAATTAGACCTCTGCTGATTGGCAAAGGCTGCCTTCTCCGATGAGTCATATTTTTGGCTTCATTGAATGGATGGACATTGGCATGTCAGGCGAGAAACATCAGAGAACAAACACCTGCAACCATGGCAGAACATAAGCTGGTGGTGGAAAGAAGCGGGACCAAGATGGCAGGCACTCCTTTCTGGTTCTTTTCGATTGCGGGGAGAGACGGTGTGGGATTCCCTGTAGGGAAGTGTACCGGCGTAGAAACCACACAGAGCAGACAACCACGAACCGGGAGAACTGTGGCTTTACTTTCCTTTTTGCTTCCTCCAGCAACAACACTTATAGCACCATCCAGTCGGCCACATTGAGTTCCAACCAGCTCCAGTATCACGAACTCATCCAGCAGTTCCATAGGGGCTCTCTCTAGTTCAGCCTCACTGCTCTACCCTGACTGTCTTCCAGTGGATCCACCAATAAGCTCAGAGGGGACTACCTCGTACATAGCTGCGTTGGGGCCTCTTCTTCCTGCCCTGTCTCCAAATGTGCTCCAGCTGGAGGCGAAGCTCTGCCCCCAGTATCTGCCCGGCTTACTTGCTGTTAACGGTTAACTATATACAAGTCCAGCGTTCCTAAGGCTTCCTCTTTGCCTTCCATTCAAATCTGCCTACTCTCATCTCCAGAAGGAATGATTAGAATACTCACTGGCCTCTCTCACTGGCAATATCTGGCAGACTCCCTGTTTAACTGCATTTCTCACTATCCCCTTCAATTCCCACGCTGCTTGCAGCTAACCCCCCTTCTGCTTCATAGAGGTTCAGCTCCCTATTGGCTGAGGGGTATGACACCACTGTTACCAGGCAGACTTCAACTGAGGAAGGAAATCTTAACATTAACCAATAGACTCCTGAATCTATCTTTACTATCACTGCTATACCTAAGTCTATATAGTACAATTACACTACTTTCCTAGATAGGGATAACTACAGCTTTACACATCCTACATCTCCCCCGCTCTTTAACTGGAATATGTCCACGGAGTCCCAACTTTCAAGCACACACATGCACACACATTTAGCAGTGCAAATAAACATATTTATAAACGTGCAATAAACAATATTTAACATATCCTGGTGGGGCGAGGTTCAGTGTCCTTAGTTTCAGCACAAAAGTCCTTGGACCCCATTGCATTAATAGACATAACCCCTCTGAAGTAACAAACTTAGGGCAAGGTTTCAGCATTCTTAGCTGGTGACCCCAAGACCTTGGCCCTGCAAATAAACATCAAAGTGAATCCCCCCTCCCCCGGGGAATGGTGCAACAGCACCGGGCACCCTGGCAGCTCACAGATTGTGTAGCGGCTCCTGCCGTTCTCCCAATTGCCGCACCAGCTCTTGCTGCTCCAGGGCCAGCGGTCCCACTGAGCTCTCTAGGCCCATCATCAGCAACTCATGGGCCTCTCGGATAAAGGCGCGTCCGCGTCCGACTCGGGGTACCTCTCGGTCCTGTGGGGAAGGGGTCGCTCCTGAAGGTCCGCCACGACCGTCACCACGGGGGTCGTCACGATGTACACAGGAGCTGTAACTTTGATGGTGGGCTCTGGCCCTGGAGACCGCTCCCGGATGGTTCCTCTACCGTGCCCCCGTCCTAGTGCTGGCATAGGCGGCTCCTCCGGCACCGGAGCTTCCACCCGGACATCCTCCTGCTCCTCCTCGTCCCAGTTCTCTGTGGGCACGTACGGTTCGGGGGGGAAGACGTTCCACCTCGGCAGTCCAAGGGCCCTTAGGACCCGGCACTTTGCGGAAGCTCACCTGCTCCCTGCGATACAGACTGTGCAGTCTCTCTGGCTCAAAGATCCGCTTCACCGCCCTCCGATTTACAAAAATGACGTCTCTGGTCCCATCCTCCAAGATGGACCTAGTGCCCTCATGCCGGTCAAATTCGATGACCTCTCTGGTGGTCCTCTTTTCGGCCACCCACGCACCAGCCACACCTCGGCAGTTCATGAACTGGTAGGCTTGGTCCTCCAGCTCCATTTTGCGCTCCCAGGTCATCCGGTATGGGCGCGTTTTCCGTTGTTCAGGTTCGGTGACAGCGACACCGGCTACAGCTCCATTCTCGGCTCCCTCAGCCCCTAGTTGTCGGTCGGGGCAAGCCTGTTCGGCCACCTGGTCAGGCCCCTCTGGTTGCTGCTCAGCCATGACAAGATACATCACACGCAATTGCCTCCGCAGACTCAGCTTTACGGCACACTCCACGTGTTTCTCCAGCACCTCCCCCTCTTCCGGTGCTTTCCTCAACCTTATAGCGCCTCCCAGGGGCGGAGCTACCCTTCTCTTCGCATGCTTGGCTCTCTGCTCCGACTGGCTGTTCTTCGGCGGGAAACTCTTGGCGACCTTTTTGCTGGCCACACCGCTCTTCTTCCTCGCCATGCCAGTCCGCCATCTTCCTACACCCAGCACTGGCCCTCTCGCAACCCGGCCATCCCATACTGGTGTCTTCAGGCACATTCTGCGGGTTACTCACTGCGCCGTCGCTGTCTTGCAGTCCCTCTGCTCAGCCTTGAAATCCACAAACAGTCTCTGTACACTGTACACAACGCCGTCCCATACACACTCCAGTCCCACGGTACTCTAGACTTCGGCTGCACGCCTGCGGGTGGGGAGACTCCCTCTCCCACCACGCGTGTCTGTGTGTCTTCGTCCTCTCAGTACCGCAATCCTGCCGACTACGCCAAAATGTAAAGAAGCGGGACCAAGATGGCAGGCACTCCTTTCTGGCTCTTTTCAATTGCGGGAAGAGACGGTGTAGGATTCCCTGTAGTGAAGTGTACCGGCGTAGAAATAACAGAGCAGACAACAGCTAACCGGGAGAACTGTGGCTTTCCTTTCCTTTTTGCTTCCTCCAGCAATGACACTTATAGCACCATCCAGTTGTCCACATTGAGTTCCAACCAGTTCCAGTAGCACGCACTCATCCAGCAGTTCCAGAGAGGCACTTTCTAGTTCAGCGTCACTGCTCTACCCTGGCTGTGTTCCAGTGGATCCACCACTCGGCTCAGGGGGGGGCTACCTCGTACATAGCTGCGTTGGGGCCTCTTCTTCCTGCCCTGTCTCCAAATGTGCTCCAGCTGGAGGCGAAGCTCTACCCCAGTATCTGCCCGGCTTACTTGCTGTTAAAGGTTAACTATATACAAGTCCAGCGTTCCTAAGGCTTCCTCTTTGCCTTCCATTCAAATCTGCCTCCTCTCATCTCCAGCCGGAATGATGAGAATACGCTCTGGCCTCTCACTGGCAATCTCTGGCAGACTCTCTGTTTAACTGCATTTTTCACTATCCCCTTCAATTCCCCCGCTGCTGGCAGCTAACCCCCCTTCTGCTTCACAGAGGTTCAGCTCCCTATTGGCTGAGGGGCATGACACCACTGTTACCAGGCAGACTTCAACTGGGGAAGGAAACCTTAATATTAACCAATAGACTCCTGAATCTATCTTTACTATCACTGCTATACCTAAGTCAACATAGTACAATTACACTTCTTTCCTAGATAGGGATAACTGCAGCTTTAATCATCCTACAGTGGCACTGTTATGGTCTGGAAAATATTTTCCTGATATCTAGGTCCACTCACCATGTGGAAGGCACAATTTGTGTAGGAATCCATCCCTGCAGATAATGTACACCCAAACATGCTGGAGAGAGACAATGTAAAATATCACATGGCTAGAAATGTGGGTGGAAAAGCATTACCAAGACTTCCCTGGTCCTCTAATTTATCAGACTTGAACCCATTTGAGTATCTCTGGGACCACCTTGATCGTCATGTTTGCTCTATGGATACTCCCTGCACACAGTCAGCATGGCTTTAGGTACATGTGACAACCTACCAGGACCTTATTCAGTTGCTCCCGGCCCATCTGTCTGCTGCACAAGTAGTTACTCTCGAAATTAACTGGTGGTCATAATAATATGACTCAACTGTGTTCATAATTTTAAAAAAATATTTAAAAAATAGCACAAAATATTTTTTATGTAATCTCCTGGGTGCCTGCTTTGTAATGAAGCAGTGTTGACATTTAGTCAATATTGCTTTATTTCAGGAAGTAGAAAACTTTCTCTAGTGCACCTACAGTCAGTGTCCAACCCATTAAAGAACTTTTGTAACATGACTTTTCAGCCAACCCAGAGACACTCTTTTGTAGACATCACTGTTTTTGGTCACTGCTCCTCAGAGTAGGATTCGGGTTGTTAAAGGGAATGTGTCATCAAAAAATGACTTATTGTTTAACTCACGTTTTTATGTTAAACACATTTTTTAGGAATTGGTTATTTTTTTTAATTTTCCATCTCACTTTCAATATTAAAAAAAAAACAAAACTTAAGTTCTGCAATTTTCACTTTGGCCACTAAGCCTAATAATAGTCTGAGACTTGTCAGACTACTTGCGATTTTCAGTAGCCTGCTCATTATCAGCACATGTAGGGTCAAACTGAAAGGAGACACCAATGTGTATAGATAACACAGGATCCACCAGTCACAAGAGGAGATAGTCATAGTTCACCCTCTCCCCCTCTCTGCACAGTGACTTCTTCCCAGGTCACAGAGCATGCCTAGAAAACTCTCCTATAGGAGTCAATGGGACTGAGTCAGTCTTAAATGTGTATGAAGCTGCTGTAAAACATCCATCTAAATGCTGGTAAAAGCAGTTCAGGCAAGAATACTGTCCTTAAAATCATATATAGATGACCAAATTGAGAAATCTACAATCAGAAAATAAAAATGGCTAAGAAGAAAAGAATATGGATCACGGTCTTGTTTTAATAAGTAAAACATTTCCTATAGGCTTAAACTTAAAGGACTGTTCCCACTATAGACTTTGGAATATCTTTAGGATAGACCATCAAAGTCTGAGAGAAGCAGGTCCCACTTCTTGCACACGATTCTCCATTCTGTTCCATGTGAATTCCAAGTACACCTGAGAACCTGAACTCCCATGGAACAGAATGGAGAGTCGTGCACAAGCGCGATCAGCTCTCCATTCTGTTCCCGTACTTCTTGTTCACAAGATAGGTGTGGTTTCCAGTAGTGGGACTCTGTACCTATCAGACTTTTGATGGCAAATCCTATCAATATGCCAACAAAGTCTATGGTGGGAGAACGCCTTCAACCGTTAACAGTTGATACATAAACATAAAAACATCAAAGGCAAATTTTTAAGCTAGAATTAATATAGTCAGTAACAAAAAATCTCAAGAGCTCATTATCAGTAGTAAAAGGGTCACGATTAAGCCTTAAAGGGGTTGTCTCACTACATTCATTCATTCATTTTACCTCAGTCCTGTTTTCTTGGTTTCACTTTGAATTCAGAGGCGTGTTTACTGGCTTCCACTAGGCTGCAGTAGAAGCCAGGTCTGTAGCTATAGCAACCAGTGCTTTCAGCCAATCAGGATAGGTCAAACAGGTCTGTAGCTATAGCGACCTGAGGAGCTGATGCAGCCCATAAAAGAGGGGATATCTAGGAATAGGTAGGACACTGCTAATGGACATATATTGCAAAGTGACTTGTTTTTGCAAGATCTTTAACATAAAAAGCAATCTTTATTGTGAGACAACCGATTTAAAAAAGTGAAGAAAGAGACTGTGTATAAAGTAACTTAACCTATGTGATGCAATAGTTCCTGGTCGGTCTGCAGATGTTGGTTTCTTCTTCACATCGCTTCACTGTTAATTTTAGAGTGTAAATATAGAACGTGGCAAAACACAAAATAAAAAATTGCTGTACAACAACCACCCTATTAAAGCCTATCTACCTGCGTACCCCACACTATGGAGGCTGAACCTATAACAACCTAGCTCCGGATGTGTCTCCCTGCTGTAGCAGATTGCAGTTCTGCAGAGTATTAAAGAAAAGTGTTATAATGAGCCACGAGGTAACGAAGATATAGATAAACTTTGTTTGCTGCACCTTGGTGTTAAATGTTGTCATTAAATTGTGATCAGCAGAAGTAGTGGTATAAGAGCAGAACCTGACAACAAAAAGATAGGATTTGGGTCGTCTGTAAGCTTTGCAGCTTAAGTTCAAGCCAGTTATTGGCACAGGGAATAATCACGGTCTCCTTCAATATTGGTCCAGATTGTTTTTGTCATTTAAATATTTTCTTTTTTATGGTTTTATTTAAGATGATAAATAGATACAAGATTCACATCTATAAAAGGCACGGGACATATTATTACAATTTATCGTTTCTGCTGTTCTTCTTCCACTTCACAAATCATGGTTTGATCCACACTTAGGAAAAAATATGAAGGATTGTTCTTTGTATTACAATAATGACACAAGACATACCGTTTCCTTTCCTGACACTCGAAAATAAATATAATGTCTTCAAAAACATCAGTCTCTTGAAGATCAAAGATGGAATAGTGAAAACAGAGCATGTGTCATTCTGATTGCGCTATAATGGTTGGAGGAAGTATTGGTTTGCATTACCTAGATAGGACGTAATCTTGGAATGTTTTAACAGGAACAGATATACTGTGTTCTGGGCTATGAGCCAATCGATCATAAAGGGAATGATAATAGAGGTGGGGGATGGGACTCAAGAAAAAGAAGAGACAGAATGGAGACAATTTAAGTGTGTATAGCTCCAGCTCTATAGCTCCTGTCTGATCTGCTAGGCGCTTTGCTTTGTGGACAATTAACTCCAAGCAAATGTTTAATTTTTTGGAGATGTTGCATGGCTGGGATGTAGTGTTGAGCGATTGCATTGGTTATCGAGATCGATCGATAGTCGATAGTCGGCCGCTATCGATAAGGTTAATCTCTACTGAGCATCGATTAAGCGCGATCACCATTAAAGTCTAGGGGTGAGAAACAACAGCTGCAGTATTACAACCAAACAAGGCTGGAGAAGCTGAAATTAACATCCACAACAGTCAAATGGATACGTGCAACATCTTAGGCAACACACTTAGGTTATAAATCACAGAAAAAAAGTCACAGACCATTTACTATCCTGTCTTGTACCACAGCCGACCCTTAAAACCTGCATCACCCACAAATTAAAAAGTGCCAGAGGCAGTATGATTTGAACCATCATGTTACTTGAACTGGACATTGAATATCCCTGTCCTGGAACGCAGCATGAGCCCCAAACCTGCATGACCCCCAGATTTAAAAAGTGCCGCAAAAAGGAGTCTTTCAACCACCATTTTAGTTGAACTGGACACTAACAATCCCCTGTCCACCCAAACAGTATGACCATTAAACCTGTCTGACCCCCAGATTACAAAGTGCCGGAAAAAGGAGTCTTTCAACCACCATTTTAGTTGAACTGGAAATTGACTAGAACTGCCCCTGTGCCACAGCATGACCCAGGGCCGGAGTTACAGTGGGTGCGGTGAAAAGCCCAGGCTGGCGTCCGTCATCTAATAACACGCAGGTTAAAATGCCCTGATGACGCAGCAACAAAAACTGTCGTGCTGAAGCAGAGTGCGGAAGCGAAAGTGTAGAACTCCAGCCTTCCTCAGTACACAGTCAAGACCTGTTAGCGCTTGCCCCTCCGTATGAGTGCGGACCAATTGAGTTTCATTTGGGAAATACTGGTGGTTAACGCTCCTGTTACACCCAGGTGCCCTTTTGCTTGGATTCTTTTTCTCATTTTACTCAACGTGCTGGAGGAAATTGTCTCTGTACTTTTGTTCTCTGTCCGTGCTCCTTTACTCCATGTCCTCTGAATAACCTACATCTGGTCAAGTTTTCCTGTACCCCCTTGTACAATTCAGGGGAATTTTTTACCAGCTATTTTGTACATGCAAGTTTTTAGTAGTTTAATTCTAAAAAACACATTTTTAAAATAGGATGGAATCCCACCATGTCTTTGTTTCTCTTTTTCATTGTATTAAATGGGTTGTCTCAATACAGGGATTGATAGCTATGTTAAAGATCTTCCCAAAAACAAGTCATTTTGCAAATATGTTCCATTAACAGTGTCCTACCTATTTCTGTTTCTGACAGCACCATCACCCTTGGAGCCACTCTTGACAATTGTGAAGAACAAATGTCTGTTAAAAACCCAACATTTTTTTATAATAGGACCTGTAGTATGCTGCATTTCACAGCAACATGACCCAAAAATTATAACAATGACTTTTCAGCCACTGTTAAAAACTGTGAGGGAGAAATGCCACTTAGAAGCCACATTTCTGTTCCAAAGGACCATGATTATTGCTGTATCTCACAGCTACATGACCCCAAAAAATTTTTAAAAATGACTTCTCAGCCACTGTTAAAAATTGTGAGGGAGAAATGCCATTTAGAAGCCAAAATTTCTGTTCCAAAGGACCATGATTATTGCTGTATATCACAGCTACATGACCCCAAAAAATTAAAAAATGACTTCTCACCCACTATTAAAAATTGTGAGGGAGAAATGCCACTTAGAAGCCACATTTCTTTTCCAAAGGACCATAATTATAGCTTATCTCACAGCAACATGACCTCAAAACCAATTGACAATGCGAAAACTTCTTAAGATAAAGTGAGTAAATGGAATACGGTATTGTCATAAAAACCTTGCTGTCTTTTACAGTCTCCTCACAGCAAAAGAGAAAAAAGAGGAAAAGAGAATAAAAATTGCAGTAAGAAATGATCATTTAAAAAAAAGTTTTCAACAGGACCATTTCTGTTTGAAAAGGAAGTGAAGTAGACCGGGCAACTAATCGGTGACCTCAGCAATTGGGCCACAACATCATCAGAGATCCATGCCTGATTCATCTTGATGAAAGTCAAATGATCCACATTATCTGTGGAAAGCCGGATGCGTTTGTCTGTAATGACTCCTCCAGCTGGCTGAAGGTCCGCTCAGATATGACGCTGGCTGCGGGGCAGACAACACCTCTATGGCGTGACGAGCAAGCTCGGGCCATTCGTCCATTTTGGATACCAGAGGTCCTATTGGGTCCGGAACACATGCAAAAACATCGGTGTTGAGACGCAGATAGTCGTGCACCATGATCTTAAGCTGATCTCTGTGTGTTGGATGTGTGCCCTGCATTGCATGCGTTGGTGAGGTGGTAAATAAAGATTGCCAGAGGTCCCCCATTAGGCTTCCACCACCTTGCCTGCTGCTGCCGCTACGCCTACTTGGCACTTTACTGCTGTCACGTCGCTGATGTTGTTCCACCGTGACATTTGGGGACGTGAAGCAGATGCAACAGATGTCCCCAGTTGATCAATCACAAGGTCCCCATTTCCTGCATTTTACTCTCTATTTTGGGTGGGTGGGAAGGAAAGTGCTGAGTTTTGTTTTGTACCGGGGATCCAGGAGGGTGGCCACCCAGTAACTGTTGTTTTATTTTGATGGCCTTTAATGCGAGGATCATGTTGGAGGAAATGGAGCATCCAAGCACCTGTGAGAGATGGAGCCTTGATTTTTCCCCGCCTCTGGGTTTGAGGGCACTAGCAAACTGATCTTCCTCATCTTCCTCCTCCGCCTCAAATTCGCGCCAACCTCTTTCCAAAACAGGGACTCGGTAACATG
Source organism: Phyllomedusa bahiana (assembly GCA_025379985.1). Lineage (NCBI taxonomy): Eukaryota > Metazoa > Chordata > Amphibia > Anura > Hylidae > Phyllomedusa > Phyllomedusa bahiana. Next base: position 59,381 of record JAODAL010005421.1, on the reverse strand, counting down.
TGTCTAGGGAAAACCTCCTCCTCCTCCGCTGCCTCCGGCACAGCTTCAACACAGCCCTGACTTGCCTTTAGATGATGCACCCTGAGAGCTGATGTGCCACCTTGCACTAGCTCTGGACCCCGAAACCCCCTGCCTATTGAAGACCGATGAAATTGTGAAACCCGTCGGGGCCCTTTTGGATTTTACGGGGAGAGAGGCTCCGTGTCCGCATCTGTGTCCGTCCTCCTCCTCCGTCGATGGCCCGGGGCCTGTTGTTTTCAGAGTGTCCAACGATCGTTCCAGATCGATGATCACCACAATGCTCCTGCTGAAAAGGGCATTTTCCGCACTGTCCATTTTTTGGGGGCTTCTTCAAAACTGGCAAGGATGGTGCAGAGCTCTTTCCCCCTGCCTCCACTCTCGGTGTTCAAACCCCCGAGGTCCGCACCGGCTGCTTGTCAGGCCATGTGTCACTTCGTACTGCGTAATGGCATTGCGCTGCTGCCACAATCGCTGGAGCATGTGAGGGTGGAATTCCAGCGTGTTGCCACGTCAACAATGAGACGGTTGACGGGGAGTGCCGAGCTGACGCGCAACGCAGCCAGGGGGGGACGAAGCAGGGTGCAACGGCGGAAGTGCGAACTCAGATCTCGAGCCTTCTTCAGCAGGCAGTCCAGACCCGGGTAGCTCTTTAGAAATTTCTGGACGACAAGGTTCATGACATGTGCCAGGCAAGGGATGTGCTCCAGCCTACCGATCTTAAGGGCGGGCCCGCAATTTCGCCCGTTATCGCACACCACCTTGCCTGGCACAAGGTTCTTGTCACCCAGCCACGCTCGGTCCCCATTGCTTAGAGCCGTCCACAAGCTCCTGACCTGTGTGTGGACGGTCCCCCAAGCAGATTAATTTCAACATGGCCTGGGGTCCTGGGCACATGATGCCAACAGAGGACCTTGGGGGAAAGAGCCCTGCACCATCCCTGGGGGTTTTGACGAGCGTTTCGCCGAGCCTGAGAGCCACCGTCACCCCAGAAAACATCCACCCAGCTCACTCAGTGAGCTGTCACAGAGATATAGCGGCCTTGGCCATGCTTTTCTAGTCCATGGTCGGTGGGGAGATGGACTTTTCCGGGCACAGATGCAGACAACACGCTTGAAATTTTAGATGACACGTGGCTGGCCAGGGCAGGGACGGCTTTTCTGGCAAAGAATGCCTGCTCGGCATCTGGGATTGGGGGGCCGACGAGGGCCTTGACGTGGCGGAAACCCATCTGTGTCCACCAGACGGAAAAGGCAACATTTCCAAGGCCAAAAGCCCTGGCAATGCCGACATTCAGGCTTTTGGCTTTGGGAAGGTTTGGGTTAAAGTGTTTCTTCTGCTCCCAACTGGAAGACAGAAGCTGGCTGCTAGACTGGCCGTTGTACGGCGCGCAGGTCGTCAAACTGCGGAAGGAGAAGGGGGAGGATGGTCTCTGGTGGTTCTGGTGGTACTCGGGCGACGGTGGAGGCTGAAGCGGAGGCTGATCCCTGATCATGACTCTGAGAGACATGGGCTGTTGAGGAACGCTTGGTGGTGGCGGAGGAGGCGGAAACAGAGGGTGTGACAATGGTTGGAGGCCCAGCGTCGGTTCTGGCCTTTTTTGGCCAAGTGTTCCCTCCATTTCAACTCATGCATTCGCTGCATGTGACTAGACATGTTGGTGGTGGTTAACCCTTAAGGTTCTTGCCTCTACTTATGCGTTTACGGCAATGGCGGCATATGACATCGCGGGGTGAATCAGAGGCTTGGTCAAAGAAGGCTCAGGCGTGAGAGGTCCTGGACCTTGTTGATGGCGATAAGCGAGGAGCGGGGTTTGCGCTGACCGTGGCTGGCGGAATCATATCAGCGGACTTCTGCGACCGCCCTCTCCCCTTTTTTTTGGCGGGACCCGTATTGACACTACCCCATCGTATTCCTCCTCGTCCTCTGATGAAGAGCTCGCAAGCAAATTCTGCGGAAAAGACCAGGATGGATCCGCAATCTCATCATCATCATCATCAACACAGGTGACTTGGTCGTCCTGACTTCTTCTGCATCCAGAAGCTGCAGGCTACAAGCAAGGGCACGCAAGGCGTTGCCGACCGCCCGGATTGTCGCCGATTGACCGCTTCCTTCACCTCCTCTGATGGCATCAGTAACTGGGCGTCAGAGCAGACCAAATCATCCTCTTGATCTTTTAACATGCCTTCTGACCCCAACCGCATTTTGTCATCAAAAAAGGTCCGCAGACAATGGATTTTCCACAGTGGTGGGTACACGAGTTGACATTTGGCTGCTTCATGTGGGACGGATGCTGATGATGCTGATGACGACATTTGTGGCCGTGACTGCGAGGACGAGGAGGGAAACTGCTGGATGCAGGTTTTCATTAAAACCCCTGAAGGACAGATTGGCGACGATGTTCGTTACTTAGATTTACAGGGCCCTGACCCAGCGATGACAGGGTGAAAGGTCCTGCAACTGACGATCCCCCTGGCATGCGTGTTGTCGCCAGCACTGGAAGGAGCACCTTCTCTCGTACCCCTACCTCCATGTGCTACCCCCTCTTTGCTCGCTTACCACCTGCATTTCGCTCCATGTTCAGAAATAAAAAATTTGAGAAAGGGATGGAATAGTTTTGGGAAAATCTCTTATTAAAAGACGGCAAATCACAGCTATTCTCAAATCCCTCTAATCAAAACAAAATTGCTGGATTCAAATTTAACTGCAAGGTGTCTATCAACAAATCGGACTGGGCAAAAGTCCAAAAAACACGTATCTGTTTATGTTTTGGTATAATAAACGGGATTTTTTGCACCTTTCCCAAATTTACCTATGGTGAATATAGAATTGCTGTTTTAAAAATTTACGTGGATGCTGCGTCAATGAACAATGCTGGGTGTGCAAAAGTAAAAAAACACGTAACTGTTATGTTTTCGTAAGATACACGGTATTTTGGCAACAAACAACCTGTGCTGACTACAAGATTGCTGGGTTGTAATTTAACTGCAAGGTGGATATATCAACAGTCACAGGTGTAATGGGTAAATTAAAATGAAAAACATACTGAAATGTATACGATAATAAAAGTGGAGTTTTGCACCTAACAAAGAGACCTGCAGTTACTAGAAATGATGTGTATCCAATATAAGTTCAGGCTGCCCAATATCCCGGAAATATTTCAATAGCAAACTGTTAATAATTAAAGATATTCCACTACAATGTCTACACTAAGGGCTTGGTGAACTTTATCCAGTGTTCTTTATAGATAGAGCTTGTCTGTTTTCGCCCGCGGGGGCCCCCCTTGCTCCCCCGCCGTGAATTTACAGCGTTTGATGCTGCTTAAAAATTCTCTAGCTAACACATAAAATCTTCAAATCCTAATCAAAACAAATTTGGAAGGATCACAGCAAATGAAAGGTTTTCCTTGTGCAAAATAGACTAATTTTCGCTGAGCGTTTGGACACGGGCGGGCGCAGGCCTACCCCATGAGAGCTGAAGACACGAGGCTGAAACGGGGAAAGCTGTTTAGTAAAACGAGGCATGTTTTTTTTCCACCCAATCGCAACCATACACACCCAGTCATACGTCGCACACACATCTCACCCTCTCTATTCTGTAATCTGATTTGCTGGGCCGCCAAAATTACAGGAACGCCGAAAAAGGCGCATCTTAATAATGATGCTCCGATTTTTTAAACCCTTTAAATTTTCGCAGATCTGGAAAATTTCGTCACCATAAAAACCCTTGCCGATTTCAACTTTGCGATAAAAAAAACGCTCAACACTACTGGGATGGATTTAGATTTTGCATATCAACAAAGAAACAGTGTTAGGGAGGCAATTGTTCATAGGCATTGGCATATATAAAACATCTAAACAACTAACTATTCATTCTTAGCAACTCCTTCATTGTCTAACTACAATGGGTCATTGATGGAATAAGCCACTGTGCATGGTATGAGAAATAGGATGTGAAAGTGCACCACCATCATCATGGCATGAATGTTAGATAATAGACTATAAAATAGTACAACGTCCACACCTTAGAAAGGGGTGCCACCCTATAGATTTCACTCCCACATATGTATTTTTCAAATATCATAAATTCTTAGCACAGGTTCTAATTCTCCATTTTGCTTCCCACCCACACTGGTATGATCAGCAGGTATAGCCCAACATTGACATTTACTAGGACACTCGACCAAGAATTGAAAGGGGTGTTCCCATCCAACGTTTAGGGATATACAAGGGGCATACCAAAATGTTGATAGTTGTTCCATCTTTTGAAACCAGCCCCAACCTTAAGAAAGGGTCCCTGAAAAGGCTCGAAGCAGGACAGAGAGAAGGTTGTACTTGCAATCTCCATTTATCGCAATGGGAATTCAGCTGTATTCAGCACTCTCAGAAATCAAAATGGAAAATACCATATAAGTGCGACCTATTTTCCATTCTACACAGAGACTTTTGGGGGCCCGTTCTTAAGATACTTATGGCTCCCAAAAGTGGGACTGGCACCTATCAGATATTTTTGGCATATCCCGTCAATATGCCATAAATGTCTGCGATATGAACACACTTTAATGTCTTAATTTTGCCCTATGTGGCTTTCTGTGGCATTCCAGTAATGGAGTCTTATGGATCACCCACATATTTTACATGCAATATTTTTTTGGGGATCTACAAAATAATACCTATCTGTCCCCCGCTGCTGCAGCTCCGCACTTTCCTGGGGATGATCCACTTATCTTTACTTTTGGGTTCTTGGTCTGACACACATCAAAGAATCAAGCTCTATTGTAAGTGAAGAGCGTGGGACTTTCCTGTGTCAGGACAAGAACTCAGAAGTGAAAATGAATGGCTCCTGGGGAACTCTGGAGTGGCAGCGGAGAAGAACAGGTAGGTAAGTATAATTTTTTTTTCCTTTTTTTTTTGCTCACTTTAGCCTCATTTAAAAATATTTTTTCCAAGTGTACAATCTGTTAAAACTAAAGTAGGTCATTTGGGAGTACAGGTGTAAATGAACTCCTCACATCTGAACTGACAGATAAATATGCAGTGTTCTGCATCTTCAGGAATCTTGTTTTGTTTGTTACTTTTATGACAGACCCAAGGATTCAAGATTTCTAAAAATGCAGCATACTGCGTAGCAAAGTGTGTGACACACCTGTAGCAATGATGGTTAACTCAAAAGCTTCCCGAGCTTTGGTGCAAACACACTCCTCATTGAAAACATTCGCAAATTCTTGACAACTCTAGTTTCAGATGTCTGTAATACGAATAGTACCTAACATGTATCATGTATTAAGATTCTGACCTCCTATGGTTTTATTTAACGCGCACTTCGATTACCATAAAACTCAATAGAGATCTCATGTTCAATAGACTTGAGAAAAGGTCTGCATTTTTTTAAGAGTTATATGGAAACAGAACAGATTTCTATAGATTCTACAGATGCTTTTGCTGGAAATTTGAGGACTTAGGGTGACACATATAATTTTTAGCGTCCAGGCCCCATTTTTTTGCGCACATTAGTAGCTCAGAATGTGCCTGAATCTATGAACCTGTTCTACTGCGGGTCTTAGATTTAGCACTTTTTAGCTACAAAGCAACAATTCTGGCTTAGGTAAAGCATTTTTAAAGTAGTCTACCTGTTCCAGTAGTAATGCGCTTGGATTTGCCGTACTGAAGCTATAAATGGTAAATTCGTACAGTTGTAGTGTGACACGCCTCTAGCACGCCCCCCATTTCAGGCGCATTACAAAGTGCCGTGGGCGCTTTATAATGCGCCTTTTACTGGAGTGCGCCTGGCTAAACATAGAGTGAACAGGCATGCACCACTTTTAGGGCTGAAAAGACGCCAGACTTCTGGTGCACCCCTGTACATATATGTCGCCCTTAGTTTCTTTTCCCAGGTTTTGTGCTTTTGAAACATCTTTAAAAATACATTAGAAATCACCTATATATTAAAAACTCATCAAGCCTGAAGTAAAGATTTGACCGAAGTCAACATGTGTTCTAAGTAGTTTTCTACAAAATGAAGTTGTTTTTCTGCAAATCTGTTGAAATCTTTTGATGCAAGACCGGGAAGTGCAGTGACAGACTGTGGTGCCTGGGACCCACAGTACTCTATTGGCACCCACTCCGTCATCTTGGATGTAGGGAGCCGTTACCTGGGGCTTTGCAAGTATCATCTATCATATATCTCTTGGTCACTTCAAAGTTATCTATACCTGATAATTTGTATATAGTATTCTCTAGTGTGCCATACCTTTGCCCTGATGAACCCTTTTGATTATAGGGGGGAAACGTGTTGGCTTGGTATAGGATATTTATTTGCTACAATAAGTTGCTTTTTGAATAACATCTTTGCATATCCTCATTTATAGTGCATTGTATGGCTTGGTATAGGACATTGATTTACAACAAAAAGTCTCCTACATATCTGCATTCATAAAATATGGTATGAGATATTGGCCTTGGTATATATTTAGTTTATATCTGTATTTATCTGGATTCCCTGCATGGTATTATACATATCCTTTGTGAGTAGGGAATTTTTTAGGGATTGATAGATAGGTTAGAGGTTCCTGGTGGGGGCCCTTTTTGGGGCGGTCGCCCCACATTCTTTGGTAGGATAGGGTGTATTTAGTAGTTGATAGGGTGTGTATAGGGTTATTATAGGATTTTTTAATGGAATTTAATAAAGGCTAATTTTTATCGTGGTTATGGCTAAGTGATTTCTAGGATACAATGTGGTTTTGCTCTATTGGCATCTACAGCATTATTTGTCACTGCCCGCAGGACTATAGCGATTGGGACATCCTTATATGCATCTTTTATAAAGGACGTAAGCATTATACAGTATATCTATATGCATATGTTATGTTCATGCGGATGCTTTGTATTAAGATAATACTACCCTCGCATTGTGCCAATCTTTTCCTGATTTCTGTTTCCCTGATAAACCCATGCCATCAGTGTGAGAAACACATCGGAATATGTGAAATATGTAAGCTGTATGTATGTGTTCGATTTAAGGAGATTGCTGGATTCATTGTAAGTGTTTTGTTTCAATTATCTGTTCACTAGTATTTGTCTATATTTGTAGGGGTATTGTGTTTATTTTCTTGTAGTCCTTTTTAGTACTATATTAGTTTGGGTAGGCGGTTCCAGTGCGGGGTCGCCCCTTTCTGGGCGGGTGCTCCGCTTATGTAGTCATGTTTTCACCTAAATATTTGTAGATTTGGATTTTTCTGTCTTATTTTTTAAGTATTATCAATAAAGATTATGTTTTAGAGTAGTATTTGCACCCTTAGGCATTGGCTCTCTCTAGTGGTTTGTTATAAATTTGAATCCTGTGCCAGGTATCCTTATCTTTGGGTTTCTCCAACCCATTATTTTTTTAGGAGAGGTGTGGTTTTTTAGGTTAATTTTAACATTGAGAGATAGAATATCCAAAATAAAATCCAGAAAATCACATTGTATAAATTATATATATTTATTTGCATTTTGCTGAGAGAAATAAGTATTTGATCCCCTACCAACCATTAATGGAGACATGTATGAAAACTGTCTAGGTCTAAGACTTTTCTTGTTGCACATAGCAACCAATCAGAGCACCCCATTTATTTGATGTAGTGCTTTGAAGAAATGAAAGGGGAACCCTGATTGGTTGATGTGGGCAACAAAGAAAGTTTTAGACCAAGACCGTTTTCATACATGTCCCCCTAAGAGTTCTGGCTCCTATAGACCAGTTAGACGCACCTAATAAACTCGTTACCTGTATTAAAGACAGCTTTATAAAAGACTCTTGTCCACAGACTCAATTAATCAGTCAGACTCTAACCTCTACAACATGGGTAAGTCCAAAGAGCTTTCTAAGGATGTCAGGGGCAAGATCATAGACCTGCACAAAGCTGGAATAAGCTACAAAACCATAAGTAAGACGCTGGGAGATAAGGAGACAACTGTTGGCACAATAGTAATAAAATGGAAGAAATACAAAATGACTGTCAATCGACATCGATCTGGGGTACCATGCAAAATCTCACCTTGTGGGGTACCCTTGATCATGAGGAAGGTGAGAGATCAGCCTAAAACTACACGGGGGGAACTTGTTAATGACCTCAAAGCAGCTGGGACCACAGTCACCAAGAAAACCATTGGTATTACATTACGCTGTAATGGTTTAAAATCCTGCAGTGCCTGCAAGGTCCTCCTGCTCAAGAAGGCACATGTGCAGGCCCGTCTGAAGTTTGCCAATGAACACCTGGATGATTATGTGAGTGATTGGGAGAAGGTGCTGTGCTCAGATGAGACAATAACTGAGCTCTTTGGCATTAACTCAACTCACCATGTTTGGAGGAAGAAAAATGCTGCCTATGACGCAAAGAACACCATCCCCACTGTCGAGCATGGAGGTGGAAACATTATGTTTTGGGTGTGTTTCTCTGCTAAGGGCACAGGACTGCTTCACCGCATCAATGGGAGAATGGATGCACCATAAAATCCTGACCTACAACCTCCTTACCTCCACCAGGACATTAAAAATGGCTGGGTCTTCCAGCAAGACAATTACCCAAAACATACAGCCAAGGCAACAAAGGAGTGGCTCAAAAAGAAGCACATTAATGTTATGGAGTGGCCTAGCCAGTCTCCAGACCTTAATCCCATAGATAATTTATGAAGGGATTTGAAGCTCTGAGTTGCCAAGCAACAGCCTCAAAATCTTAATGATTTAGAGATGAACTTCAAAGAGGAGTGGACCAAAAAATCCTCCTGACGTGCGCAAACCTTATCAACTACAAAAAAAAGACTGCTGTGCTGGTCAACAAGGGTTTTGCCACCAAGTATTAAGTCTTGTTTGCCAGAGGGATCAAATACTTATTTCTCACTTCAAAAGGCAAATAAATTTATATAATTTATACAATGTGATTTTCTGGATTTTATTTAGGATATTTGATCTCTCAATGTTAGAATTAACCTACCCTTAAAATTATAGACTGTTCATGTCTTTTTCAGTGGGCAAACTTACACAATCAGAAAGGGATCAAATAATTATTTCCTTCACTGTAATTGGCATAGGTAACCGATTCAGCAAAAGTGTGTGTGACATTATTATTTTAGAGATTTTTATTAGTTTGTGCAAAAAAATCATTGCTTTAAGGTTACATTTGTAGATTGTCAATCCTCTCTCCCTATTTATCAGTTTGTTACTAATTTAATTGATAATTATTGTATTTGTTTTGTCTTCTTTGTATTTAAACTTTAACATTTTCATATGTACAGTGCCCTGAAATTAAGTAAATAATAATAGTAAATTGTTTTTGGAATTCTTGACTGAATTTGTCAAGGCCTTGGCATACTTCCCAGCAGTGTTGGACTGGGGTACCTATGGCCTACAGGTGGATTTGAGCTGTTTTTAGGCCCACCCGTGGAGTCTATTTTTAGGGGCCACCCTTCAGCTTCTATAAATAACTTTACATGGATCTTATACTCTGCCTCTTTCTTTTTTGCCTATTCCATTCTGCCTTTCTGCCTCTCCACTGCATACGCAGTTAAAAAACAATTTTAAGTCTACCATAATTAGGAGCACACTTAAACACCCTCAATCAAGTACCGTACCATAGAATATACTGGGAAACCGCAAAAAAGTTCCAAGTGGGGCAAAATGTAAAAAATTTACTTGCGCCATATTTGCTGGGTTTTTTCTTAGGGTGTTCACTATCTGGTATAAATGATGTGTTCTCTGTATTCTGCAGGTTGATACGATTCAGGCAACACCAAACATGTAGGGTTTTCATTATGTTATAGTACAGTAAAAAAAAATCCAAACGTTCTAGTTTTGAAATTTGTGTGGCAGCGCCATTTTCTGTGACCAATTACTTTTTTGTACCTACGGACTTGAGTGAGGGTGTGTTCACCTGTGGACCAGTCTGAGCCTGCCTCCCATCTTTTTGGATGCTCAAATAAGGACTCTGATGGGTCATTGTGTGAAATATATACTTTCTTCGTGTTTTTCTATATGCTGTAGTAGTTTGCATTTAGAAATTAGCGCAAAATCCTCTAAATAAATGATCTTATGGTCTAAATTGAATAACTAATTAATATATAAACTGTAGCCTAAGGGTATATTCACATGTAAAGTTTTTTTTAGAATATTGGTGCATAGGACATTATGGGCTTCATGTATGAAAATGGTCTAGGTCTAAGACTTTCTATCAGAGCTCCCCTTTAATTTTATCAGAGCACTATATGAAATAAAAGGGGAGCTCTGATTGGTTGCTATGGGCAAAAAAGAAACTGTTACACCTAGACAGTTTTCATACATGAGGCCCATGTGATTTTAACCCCCTTATAACACTGGACGTAATCTTGCTACACAGCCTGCGGGTGCCAGCTGCTAATTGCAGCTAACACCCACCGGTTACAGCTGCCGCCATCCTGTGCTGTTTAACCCTTGAGACGCCGCGACAAACATGTCCGCGGCATCTAAATAAATGAGAAATGGTGGCGCGCATCAGCCCTCTTTCGGCATGTACCTTATGTCACGGTTCGCAGTAGTGGATCCACGATGGTGTATGCCACGCCAGAGAGCGGAGTCTAATTAGGTCCCGATTTTCACCAGAGCCCGCAGCAAAACGGGATGGACTTGCTGCAGCGGGAGTCTACCAGGTCGCTACCCCTGACGTGACTTGCTTGCGGTGGCAGCCAAAGTATAGCGTGGTACAGAATCGTCAGGCAGGGTCGTAGTCGGGGACAGGAGGTAAGGTCAGGACAGACGGCAATGGTTCGTGGTCGAGGGACGGAGGCAGAAGGTACGGTACAAGGTAATCAGGACGAGACTCAAAGAACGCTTTCTCAGTAGGCGGTAAGGCACTAAAGATCCCGCAGGGTAACCAGGAAGAGGCAGGCTTAAATAGGGGCAGCGGCCGGCAATAACGAATTACCGATGCGCAGGCCCTTTAAATTTAACACTGCCGGTGCGCGCGCGCCCAGAGACTACAGCAGGAGCGTGGCCGGGTAAGTTTTACATAGTTACATAGTTTGTTAGGCCCAAAAAAGACATATGTCCATCCAGTTAGTGTTAAAGTGTTGATCCAGAGGAAGGCAAAAACCCCCAGGTATGAGGTAGAAGCCAGTTATCCTCATGTTAGGGAAAAAATTCCTTCCTGACTCCAATCTGGCAATCGGAATAAATCCCTGGATCAACGACCCCCCTCTAGAATCCTAGTCACTATAACATGTTATATTACATCTAGAATTGTATCCAGACCCTTCTCCAGAATCCTGGTCACTATAACTTATGTTATCACTCTCCAGAAATGCATCCAAGCCCTTCTTGAACTCTGTTAGTGAATTCACCATGACAAGTTCCTCTGGCAGAGAGTTCCACAGTCTCACCGCTCTAACAGTAAAGAATCCCTTTCTATGTTTATGTAGAAACTTTCTTTCCTCAAGCCGTAGAGGATGCCCCCTTGTTCTAGATACAGTCCTGGGTATAAATAAATCTTTAGTTTACAGGGGAACATGCTGGGGAATGAGCGCGCCAGCGACCCGTCATGCGGGTCGCAGCACCGCTTAGTAGCGGGGCACGGATGCGCCTGTGACCCGGGATGGGGGTTGCAGGGGCATCCGTGACACCTGACCTGTGCGGTGGCGAAAGTTGCACACCTAAGAAAATTTATTTTGTTTGTTTCGAAAAAATGTTCTGTACTATTCCATGAAAACAAAATTGCTTGACCGAGATGCAGGGTCCATATCACTTAACATGACAGCCTTGTGAAGGCTTCCATTGCCGCCATGTTTTTTGTTTCACTACTTCCCGCCCCAGGCAGGCAGCAGTGAAACCCCCATATTGGTATGGTACACCCTAATATATTGTACATACAATGTATTAGGCTGTATAAATGATAGAGCACAAATAGGGGAATTTAAGATTAAAGTAAAAAAAAAAAAAAAATATATATATATATATATATATAATATATATATATATATATATACATATTAAAAGTTCAAATTCCCCTCTCCCCTTTTGCCATTTTGCAAATAAAAAAAAAATTCAAAAGTTACACATATTTGGTATTGCTGTGTTTGAAAAAGTCTGATTGATTAAAATATATCATAATTTATCCCATACGATGGACATCGTAGAAGGGAAAAAAAATTGGAATGCCAAAATTGCAGTTTTTTTTTGTCATTTCACGTTCGCTAAAAGCCGGAATAAAAGTAATCAAAAAAGTCGTAGGAATCCCAAACTGGTAGCAATAAAAAGTATATTTTAGCCCGCAAAGAAAACACCCTCAATCAAGTCCATAGGTGTTGCCGCGCAAATTTCAAAACTAGAACGTGTTTGGATTTTTTTTTTACTGTACTATCACATAACAAAAACCCTACATGTTTGGTGTCGCCTGAATTGTATAAACCTACAAAATACAGAGAACACATCATTTCTACCGGAGAGTGACGCCCTAAGAAAAAACCCCGCAAATATGGAGCAAGCATGTTTTTTACATTTTGCTCCACTTGGAAATTTTTTGTGGTTTTGCAGTATATCCTATGGTACGGTGAATGACGCCATAAGAAATTACATCTTGTTCCACAAAATAAAAGCCCTCATATATCTATGTAGGTGGAAAAGTAAAAAAGTTATGGCTCTTGGAAGGTGAGGAGGGAAAAACGAACATGACAAACAAAAAAAAAAAAAAAAACAAAAGGTCCTGAAGGGGTTAAAAAAATCACACTCTTTGCCTCTAGTAGCTGTTTTGTGTTTTTTTCTGTGTTGTGTATATGTGCGCAATACACATCCACATTTTAGGTGCATGTTGCATAAGGATTTTAAACTTCCCGAAGAAGTTTTAGTAATGAACTGTTGATAATTTTTTTGTCCGTTTTGTGGATTCACACTGCCAAAATCTGCGTCATATCCACTACAATTTCAATTCGCTACTCACGTGTTAGGCCATGTTCACACGGCTTAAAACTGGATGTATTTCAGTCCGTAATTATGCGCTGGAGTGCGCAAATTACGGGCTGAAAACGTCCCAGTCATTACGGTAATCCACAGTTCTCATAGAGAACTATGGATTACGTCTCCTCTCCCTGCTCGGCGAATACGCCGATTGGGGAGATAATTGACATGTGAATTACCAGCGGCTTCCCGCTCCCGCCCCCGGCCCCACGGCATAATTGCGGGGTGTAATTTCGTCCCGCAATTAAGCCGTGTGAACCTAGCCTTAACCTCTGCAACATATCAATGGCTGTAAACAAAAAGAAACTTGTAAATAACTCATGAAAGAATAAAGTTATGTTAAAACCAAGCACTGTTTTTCTTGTGAAATTCTCAATAAGTTTGATGTGTTACATGACCCTCTTCCCATTGAAAAAAATAAAGTTGGATCCAAAAAGGCCGACTTCAAGATGGCTGCCTTGGTAAATACCCATCTTGAAAAGTTTTCCCCCTCCCATATACTAATGTGCCACAAACAGGAAGTTGATATCACCAAACATTCCCATTTTATTTAGGTGTATCCATATAAATGGCTCACCGTGTTTATATACAGTTGAAACCAGAAGTTTACATACACTATATAAAAAGACACATATGCATGTTTTTCTCACTATCTGATATGAAAACAACTATTGTGAGAAGCTTGTGGAAGGATATCGAAAATGTTTGACCCAAATCATACAGTTTAAGGGTACTGCTACCAAATACTAATGAAATGTATGTAAACTTTTGACTTTGCAGTAAGTAATAAAAATGGCATTTGGCAAATATACCGATTTTTTCAGTACAAAAAATGTGCTGAAAAATCCCTCCTCCACTTATACTCGAGTCACTGTCGACGCTCGGGCACTGCAATGGCCCGGATGCTGGCAGGGACACTTCAGCTATACGCGACTCCTCAGAGAGCGCATATGGCTGAATGCCGAGTGAGCCAAAAGTGTCCAGGCGCTGCCGTGGCCCGGGCGCTGTCTGCGATCTCTTCATCTGTATGCGACTCCTCCGGAGCGCATACAGGAGAAAATACCACTGCGGAGCAGAGACCGAGCACTCCCTGCTCCGCAGTGGACTCCGGCAGCTGAAGACTTGTGGCTGTCCGGAGTTTCCGGCACAGGCAGCGTGTGTCATCATGCTGTGTGCGCAGCCGGATGACATCACCCTGTCTGTGCCAGAAGACGGAACGCCTGGGAGGCACAACAGCGAGGGAGCGAGGTAAGTGTTTGTATTTTTATTTTTTAAACTGCCTATGGGACTATATAACTGCCTATTACCTGCCTATGGGGCCATATACCTGCCTATGGGGCCATATACCTGCCTATGGGGGACATACACTCACCGGCCACTTTATTAGGTACACCATGCTAGTAACGGGTTGGACCCCCTTTTGCCTTCAGAACTGCCTCAATTCTTCGTGGCATAGATTCCACAAGGTGTTGCAACGATGCTCAATTGGTACCAAGGGGCCCAAAGAGTGCCAAGAAAATATTCCCCACACCATGACACCACCACCACCAGCCTGAACCGTTGATACAAGGCAGGATGGATCCATGCTTTCATGTTGTTGACGCCAAATTCTGACCCTACCATCCGAATGTCGCAGCAGAAATCGAGACTCATCAGACCAGGCAATGTTTTTCCAATCTTCTACTGTCCAATTTCGATGAGCTTGGGCAAATTGGAGCCTCAGTTTCCTGTTCTTAGCTGAAAGGAGTGGCACCCGGTGTGGTCTTCTGCTGCTGTAGCCCATCTGCCTCAAAGTTCGCCGTACTGTGCGTTCAGAGATGCTCTTCTGCCTACCTTGGTTGTAACGGTGGCTATTTAAGTCACTGTTGCCTTTCTATCAGCTCGAACCAGTCTGCCCATTCTCCTTTGACCTCTGGCATCAACAAGGCATTTCCGCCCACAGGACTGCCGCTCACTGGATGTTTTTCTTTTTTCGGACCATTCTCTGTAAACCCTAGAGATGGTTGTGCGTGAAAATCCCAGGAGATCAGCAGTTTCTGAAATACTCAGACCAGCCCTTCTGGCACCAACAACCATGCCACGTTCAAAGGCACTCAAATCACCTTTCTTCCCCATACTGATGCTCGGTTTGAACTGCAGGAGATTGTCTTGACCATGTCTACATGCCTAAATGCACTGAGTTGCCGCCATGTGATTGGCTGATTAGAAATTAAGTGTTAACAAGCAGTTGGACAGGTGTACCTAATAAAGTGGCCGGTGAGTGTATACCTGCCTATAACCTGCCTATGGGGGACATATACCTGCCTATAATCTGCCAATGTGGACATATGCCTGCCTATAAATGCCTATAACCTGCCTATGGGGGACATATACATGCCTATGGGGGACATTAAACTGCCAATAACCTGCTTAATGGGGACATTAAACTGCCTATGGAGGACATATACCTGCCTCTACATACCTATGGGGGACATATACCTGCCTATGCGAGACATACACCTGCCTCTACATACCTATAGGGGCATATACCTGCCTATAACCTGCCTATGGAGGACATATACCTGCCTATAGGGGCATATACCTGCCCATAACCTGCCTATGGGAACATATACCTGCCTATGGGGGACACTGAACTACCTATATCTGCTTATGTAATTTTATTGGTATCCATTTTTATTTTTTGAAATTTACAAGTAGCCGCTGCATTTTCCACCCTAGGCTTATACCCGAGTCGATAAGTTTTCTCAGTTTTTTGTGGCAAAAGTAGGTGCCTCGGCTTATATTCGGGTCGGCTTATACTCGAATCTATATGGTAAATAATTTTGGTAATCCTAATTGATCTAAAACAGGTAATGTTTATTCTGATTTCATGTCAGTTAGTAAGAAAAACATGCATATGTGTCTTTTTATCTAGTGTATGTAAACTTCTGGTTTCAACTGTATGCAATATCACCAGAATCATACTTAACCACAAACTAAAGATAATGTAATTGATACCAAATGGTGAACTCTGTAAAAATAAACCCTAAAAATTGTGCCGTTACATTTTTTTTCCAATTCCACCCCACAAAGAAATTTGTTTTTTTTTTGGTTACCAAATATATTATATTGTGCATTGGATGGTATAATTAGAAAATACAACCCCTCCCACAAAAAACAACCTCATGCAACTTTAGTGATGTAAAAGACCTTGCTCACATTGACAGATTTTTTTTATATAAAAATATCCATTATGGATCTGTGGCAGAAATCCAAGGTGTCACTGTAAGATTTCTGCTACAGATTTTGACTTTGGAGTTATGGACGCAGAATAGCTGCATTGAATACGGCTAATCATTGTGTTATGTACCCAGCGTGGTTTCTGACACAAAAACCATGTGAAGACCTCATCTCTAAGACACAGGCCTTTCAGATTGCCAAAAATAAATTATGTAAGTACACACTGTAATACGAAAAATGTCTGAAAATATTTTATTGGATTATGACCAACATTCAGTATGTCTGTATGTCTGTCTCAGACCGCTGGCTTTGCTCCTTTTTAAGAAATGAAACAGACCTGGCTCATTATTATTTCTAAGGCCAAGAGATATTTTTGTACTCTAAAATATTTTTGATCCATCTCATTGTGCATTTCTCAGATTGTGAGTTTCCCCTGGATTTATGCCACGTCTTTCACAAAAAAAAGCTGATTAACCCCATTTAATGGGGGTAATCCACAGCTTTCTCCAGATAGACAAGAAGATAGATAAATAGAGAGATATGTAGATAAATGCATATCAGATAGACAAACCGGTAGATACAGTTGAAACCAGAAGTTTACATACACTATATAAAAAGACTCATGCTTTTCTCACTATCTGACATGAAATCAGAATAAACCTTACCCGTTTTAGGTCAATTAGGAACCAAAATTTATTTATATTTGCCAAATCCCAGAATACTTAGAGAGAGAGAGACTTTTTAAGGCATTTTTGTTACTTTTGGAAAGTCAAAAGTTTACATACATTTCATTAGTATTTGGTAACATTGCCCTTAAGCTGTATGACTTTGGCCAAACATTTTAGATATCATACCACAAGCTTCTCGCAATAGTTGTTAAGAATTTTGGCCCATTCTACCTGACAGAACTGGTGTAACTGAGCCATGTTTGTAGGTCGCCTTGTTCACACATGCTTTTTCAGCTTTGCTTCGGGTCATTGTCCATTTGGAAGACCCTTTTCCATCCAAGCTTTACCTTCCTGGCTGATGTCTTGAGTATTGCTTCAGTATTGCCACATAATCTTCTTTCCTCATGATGCATCTATTTTGTGAAGTGCACCAGTACCTCCTGCAGCAAAACAACCCCACAACATGATGCTGCCACCCTTGTGTTTCACAGTTTAAATGATATTCTTAGGCTTCAAAGCTTCTCCCTTTTTCCTCCAAATGTAATGATGGTCATTATGGCCAAACAGTTTTGTCAGACCACAGGACATGTCTCCAGAAATGTAGGTCTTTTTTTTTTTTCTATGTGCATTTGCAAACATTAATCTGGCTTTTATATGTTTCTTTTGGAGTAATGGCTTCTTTCTGACAGAATGGCCTTTCAGCCCATGTTGCTACAGTAATCGTTTCACTGTGGCTAATGACACAATCTTACCAGCTTCCACCAGCATCTTTACAAGGTCGTTTGCTTTTGTTCTTGGCTTGATAAGTACATGTAAGACCAAAGCACATTCATCTCAGAGACACAGAACTCGTCTCCTTCCTGAGCGGTATGATGGCTGGACATACCTATCTTGCTTGTAGTTGCGTATAATTGTTTGTACAGATAAATGAGGCACCTTCAGGTATCTGGAGATTGCACCCCAAGGACGATCCAGATTTGTGCAAGTCCACAACTCTCTTCCTGATATCTTGGCTGATTTCTTTAGACTTTCCCATGATGTTACAAACAGAAGCATGTTTTTGGTGTACTTAAAATACATCCACAGGTGTGTCTCTAATTAACTAAGATGTTGCCAATAAACCATCAGAAACTTCCAAAGACATGACGTTATCATATGGACTGTCCCAAATTGTTTAAAGGCATAGTAACCCTAGTGTATGTAAACTTTTGACTTTGCAGAAAGTAATAAAAAATGCTTTAGCAATTATTGCTCTCTTTATTTTGGCATTTGGCAAATATAAATAATTTTGGTAATCCTAATTTACCTAAAGCAGGTAAGGTTTATTCTGATTTCATGTCAAATAGTGAGAAATTATATAGTGTATGTAAACTTCTAGTTTCAACTGTAGATATACAGACAGATAGATAGATAGACATAAGATAGATAGATACTGTAGGTAGATAGATATGAGATAGATGAATAGATAGATCTAAATAATGTAAACAAATAACGTATATGTCTAACTATTTAGTAATGCTGTACATCTCCTTCCTAATAGAAGTCTGTCATTTGTACTTGAGCATCGAAATGTTCATCAGTATCAATCCTTCTGGAGAAGTCTCGATAACTCAAGGCATTTGGTAAACAGATAAAGGTGAAAGAAGTAGTAAATTTATTTCTAGAAAATAATAAAATACCTTTAGAAACACATGCCGACCTGATGTTCCAGGAATGCTGTTCCTTTCATACAGTAATAAATCTAATCCAAACCATTGGATATAACAAATAAACTGAACACGAAGGTATGTTGCCAAGATTAGATTTAAATAGCTATTAAACTTGAGAACCTCGACATATTTTCATAATTTATTTGTTTAAAAAGCGCTCTCTCACAGTTCATGCTACCTTTATTCTAATTGAAAACAGTGATTATGATGTAAATAAAGTATTCTACGTTTTCAGAGATATGTTCCATATAAAGCATATATTATGGGCAGGGTCAGAAGGGGCCCTCTGACCAGTCTATTGCTATCACTCTATACAAAGCCATCTATGATGGACTGTATGTTCTGACGTCTTTCTATCATAGCATTAAATGTTTTCTTCATTTCTGCTACTAGAACTGTTTTATGGGATCGGACCAGACAAGGTATCCTTACCCCGCCTTTATGTATCACTTTGTCACCATTTACAGGTTCTACTATTGTCAGTAAATAGAGATATTCTGGTTTACTTTTAGAGACTTAAGGGGTTTTCTCGCTACAAAGATCATGTCTCTAATGAGGGGAACAGTAAAAATAAGCACTTTTTTAATTGGCTTGCTTTACCTAAGTCACTTAGTATAGTAGATATGAGCTAAAATGCATCTACAGCTATTTCTGCAGCTGCTGATCAGGACATGCCCCTTTTCTGTGATTGGCTGGCTGACAATTCAGTCAGCCTATTGGGACACGCCCCCAGATGGGAAACACCCAGGCACGCACCCTGCACTGTGATTGGCTGTCTGCACTCTTCTATGTACTGAGTAACTTCCCTCTTCCCTCATATAACACAGTCTTATACCCTTTGCTCCCTCATATAACACAGCCTTATACAGTCTGCTCTACCTCCTGCCTGATAACAGAGGGGAGAGGGAGTGGGGCAGAGAGCATTTCTCACACTTGCTTCATCAGTTCAGGCTGTGTGTATAACAGCAATTACACCAATACAAAGGTCAGTGGCGTAGCTACAAGGGTCGCAGCGGTCGCAATTGCAACCGGGCCCCTGAGCAAGTGGGGCCCACGAGCTGCGATGCAGCCGGCAGGCAGACAGCTCTTAGGCTATGTTCCCACGGCGTAATTGCGGGGCGTAATTACATCCCGCAATTACGCCGTGGGAGCGGGGGGCCGGCACCTCGCAGGCCCATAGACTTTCATTACCGCTGGTAATTCACATGTCACTTATCTCCCCCCGCGCCGTATTCGCCGAGCAGGGAGAGGAGACGTAATCCATAGTTCTTTATGAGAACTGTGGATTACCGTAATGACTGGGACGTATTCCAGCCATAATTCACCCACTATAGCGCATAATTATGGACTGAACTACGTCCCACCTTAAGCCGTGTGAACATAGCCTTACTGTGCACGGAGGAAGTAGGCAGTCCCTCTCCTGAAGCCCGGGTGGCACAGCAGCAGAGTCAGAGAGGATCCACTGCTCTGCTTCAGTTCCCAGCCTGCAGCCCTCACCTGCCTACACAGTAAGAGACACTACAGTACAGTGAGATAGCACACAATGTATGTTATAGTATACATATAGAGTGTGAACAAGGAGTTTCAGCACTCGTGCTCGGGGTAAATTAGAGAAAATTGATAAGTTGAAAAAACGCACTTTATTGGACAAAAATAAAAGGGGTTTTAAAATCACAAAAACACTACATTTCGTTGACGCGTTTCAGGCCAGATAAATGGCCCCTAGTCGTAACACATATGGACTACAAATACCGGTGAGCGTTTTCTGTTTTCCTTTTATTGTTGTTCATACATATAGAGTGTGCCTGTAATGTATTTACCTCATGGTATTTGAGGCTGGCCTGTGTGGGGAACATGCTGGGACTTGTAGTTCTACAGCAACTGCTGTGGGACTACAGGATACAACACTAGATATGCTTTAGGTTATGAAGGCTATCTAGTGTAGTATTCTGGTACCTGTAGTCTCACAGCAGCTTCTGTAAAACTACAAATCCCAGCATGTCCCCCACACAGGCCAGCCGCAGGTACCATGAGGTAAATGCATTACAAGCACACACTAATATATGTATGTATATAGTGTGTCTGTTGCTGTCCTGGGTAGAGCACAATATATAACCTCCCACCCCTCGCACCCCTGAAGAAGCCAGTTTAGCTGGTGAAACATGTTGGGGAGGTCAGGCATGATGTTTTAAATTGGGATTTCTAACCTCTGTCTACAAGTGTTACCCGTTGCAGAGGGTATCACAGGGAAACCTTATATGTTTTATGTCCATTAGATTAGGGATGACTGCCCAAGTGGAATGCGTGGGATCCCTTACTAGAGTTAGTAAATTACTGTATATATAAGGTTCTCCTGTTAGTAGGTGGTGTTTCACCAGACTTCATAATAGAAAAGGAGCTATTCCTTCAGGAGTGGAAGGGGATAGATTGAGAGGTTAGAAATCAGGTTTTTAAATAGTGTGTATAGAGGTAAAGTGTTATACATAATAAAAGTTACGTTTTAGTGTTTTATAGATAGAGAACTGATAGAGTTTGTTTGCCTATGGCAAAATAGTAAATATAACAAGCTGAAGTTTTGCACCAGGGCCCACAAGCCTTTAGCTACGCCCCTGACAGAGGTAATGGTTACAAGGAGCTTGTGCAGCCTGGAGCTGAGAACTCTGCCACCATGAAGCATGAGAACTGCAGCCAGAAGCATAGCAGGAGGGCTGCATAGCTGACGTCCTTCCCCTTCCTCTGCACACACTGAATGATGATGTCACAACTCTTGAGTGAGAGAAGACACGCCTCCTGGCAGGAGATACATGCCTACTGAGAGAAGAGACTCACCCCTGGATTTGAAACTGAAACTGATAGATTTTGCTCAAGTCTGCGAAAGCTTCAAACGACAGAACCCCTTTAAAGTAAACCCGTCAGGTGGTTTACATTGCCCTATCAGGATTTCTGTTTAAAAAGCAGAGTAAATCCTCACCTGACTCCTTAAGAGACAGTGGAGGTCCTGTTGACCCCGCCCACATACAGTGATTGACAGCTTTCTTTCTGTAAGTATGGGTACATAGTGAATTGTCAATCACTGTATGTGGGCGGGGTAAGCAGTACTTTCAGTTTCATTTTTAATACTATCTCTGCTTTTTATTCAGAAATTCAACATCCAATCTTATAACCCTATATATCGCAAAGCTCGGTTTCTTTCCCTTTATCACATCCTGCTCTCAAATAGGACAGCATAAACCACCTGAAAGGTTCCATTTAGAAATAAGTCCTTATCATGTGCTGGTTAGTGGCATATGTATATCACACAAGATAACATAGGACAACATAGCAGAGATGAAAATGGGAAAGGTGGGCCCGGTGTTGGTTTCTTTCTCCATACCAGTTCAATAGGGGTCAATTCCCTTATATCTATGTTTCTCTGTAAAGGGAGTCCTTTATGGAGTCATTTTAAGTTTTCATATGCAGTGAATAAGATTTATTTTTGAAACTGAAAAAAAAATATTTAACTAAAGCTATAAAGCATTTTAATGAAATTCCCAGGTTGTAATTGTGGTTTTATCTACACATAAAAGCAACTGATTTATTTGTGACTTTTTTGGGTACTGTAATATCATCTGCAGAGTTTAGGGTTTGCATCTTTTTTTTTGAAAATTAGACCCTCTTGTTCACTATAGGCCACATGTATGAAACTGTTTAGGTCTAAAACGCACTCTTCTTCCCATAGTAACCTATAGGCAAAAAAGTCAGTTTTAGATCTAAACAGGTTCATACATGTGGTCCTAAGAGCCTTATGTATGAAAACTGTCAAGCAGTAAGACTGTCATTGTTGCCCATAGCAGCCAATCAGAGCTCAGCTTTTATTTTTCCAGAGCACTATATGAAATAAAAGCGGAGCTCGAAAAAACAGTCATTGCCAAAAAGAAGGTAAGAGGTCGACTAGTAATGATCAAACGTGTAACCAAAAATTGGAGCTGAGGTTGTTATCAGAGAGTTCAGCCTTAGCAAACAAATGTGGTCAAGTCTTAAGTCCAAAGAGCTGCCATTAGGGAGAGATTTTTGGAGCAGTGAATTATTTTTGGAGCAGAAAAACATGTCCTCTGCTATTCTGTGAACAACAAGAAGAAACGCCCTGCCTTTTTAATCAGTGTAGATGGTGATGAACATACAAGGTAGAGACAGTTCTGCACCAAAGATCTGAGTTAGGGCGTGTCCCCCCTGTACAGGACAAATACCGGCCGGTATTTGACCTGTTTTGCGGCCGTCCCCACGGCCGCGGTGGGGACAGCTTCTCTCCACGATGAGTGGAGAAAAGCCCTCCCCCTCCACATAGACATGCACAGATTCTGTCCGGAAACCGGACGGAAGAATGTGCATGTTCAATGTTTTGCGGCCGGACCGCGGGCGGAAAAACCGGGCAGTGGGGACTGCTGCACAGGTTTTCCATAGAGCATTTTCAGCCGGTTTTTCAGTCGGTCTGAAAAACCGCAAACCGGCTGAAAAACCGGCCGAAAACCCGTGCCGTGGGGACATGCCCTTAGGGTGATCAGTGGGAAAGATTATATCCACAACAGATAAATATAGTACCCATAGCACACCTTTGTTGGGGTGAAAAATTTCTTGAATATTTATTACAAATTCAATAACAGTATATGGTGACTTGTGATTAACAAGAGATGATCACTTAGTCGAACGACTCTCGGTTTTGAGTGTTGAGGTAGATAGATAGGGATGCCTATTTTCCGATTCTGTGTAGATGCAACGTTTTTACTTGGAATAGCCTTCATCGGATGCATCAAGCAGTACTGGGACATATGATAAGGAGAGAGGGCATGCAGTCAGCTGAGCCAGGAGGCTATTGTGGAGTAAAATTTTACTAAAGGTGTTTTCCTACTACATACATGTATCACTATCACAAAAATAGGTGATAAATGCCAAATAGCTGGGGGTCCTATCACTGGGACCTGTTCCGATTGGGCCCGGGGCCTCTTATGTGCTAACTTCACTTGTGCAGTGTAGGACAGTCTTTATAGCGGCATTGTGTTCTTCTAAAAATTAAATTTTGTTTAACTCAAGTGTTTTATGTTAACACACATTTTTTAGGAATTTTTGGCTATATTTACTTTTTAATTTTTCAATATCACTTTCAATATTTTTTAATAATTCTTAAGTACTGCAGTTTTCACTTTGGCACTAGGCCATTGTTTGCGCACATTCTTTAACAGCAGTCACCGAGAGAACTTTACAGCAGCTTCATGCACATAGGAGTTCTTAATACTGTTTCTGTCCATAGGACTTCATTAGGGACCGTTTTACTAGTCATGCTGTGTGACTTAGGAAGATAATCTCCACTCTGCCAGGGAGGAGTTGGGGTGAGTGCTGTCGGAACAATCTCATCTTGTATTGGTGGATTCTGTGTTATATCTATTCACATGGTGTCTCCTTTCAGTTTGACCCTGACTTGTGTTAATAATGAACACACTTGCTGATAAATCTTGACTCTATAGGGACAGGAAGTGTCAGACGGTTTTAGGTTTAGTGGCCCAAAGTGAAATGCGGGACTTTAGGAATTATTAAAAAAATATTTAAGTGATAAGGGAAAATTAAAAATAAATATTACTAAAAATTCCTTTACAAATGTGTTTAACATAAAAAAAACGTGAGTTAAACACAATTAAGTCACTTTTTGATGACAACATTCCATTTAAAATGAGCAGTGGACGAAATAGTGCTCTACTGCTCTATTCTAAGTCAATTGGACTGACAAAGACAGCAGAGTAAAGGACTTGGCTATTTTAGTAAGTCCCACATACTTTGAATTGAGCAGCAGGGTGCCTGTTCCATTCAAGGATTTCCTCACTGCGTGTGTGCAGTTAGGAAGTATGAGGACTCGCGGCCCATACTTTTGCAGTCATGGTACTGGGACTACCAGCTTGCGGTGGATCTGTGATAAATAGGCGAACCAGTTAGCTAAGTTTTATGAGAAAGAATACAAATATAAATAATAATAATTATAATTTTAATAATATTTTAATTACGTAATAATATTGAATACTAATATTTATTAATACAAATAATAATAATACTACATGCTGGTTAAATGAAAGTGCCAAGGAATGCAAGAAAACAGTCAACATGTGCATCATTGAGTGTAGCCAAGTCTGGGTAAAATATGTACATTTTTGTAAAGCCTCTAGTGGATCTAGTATCTGAGTGTCTCACTGATCAACAAGACGTAGTCATGAAAACGGAACAACAGGCTGGTTCAAGATATCAAATAGGCTATAATCTACATAATGAGAAAAGTTGCTTCAAGTTTCAGAACTAGTGGAAGAAACTTCAACAACCTTTGATATGATATTTATCTTACAGTTATAACTGAAAAACATATCTAAGGAACATTTGGAGGATACTACCCCTACATGTGAGACTCACTTCTACCTTTGAAACCATCAACAGTAACCAGAAAACAGAATAGCCTACTATCTCCAACAACCCCTCTGAGACTACACTACCATACTAACAGCTTCTTTCCTCACCCCCTGTCTCCTTTCCCCCTTCCCTTGTACGTTGTAAGTCCTCGGAGGCAGGGTCCTATGTACCAGTTTATCACTCATTTTGTAAGATATGCATAAATGTGAATAATCTGTAAATTTGATTTATGAAGAAATATCTTACAATTTAATTGATGATTATTGTACTTAAAGGGATAATCCGGCAGTGCGGCCAAAAATTGAAAATGGGCTGCAGGGATGTTACACACAGAGCGACAGTTTAGCACTAATCCTAAATGCACCTCATGTATAGTGATATATTCTTGTCACTCTTTTGCTCCCTATGAGCTCCGCCGTTCCTAGTTACCTACCTACCATCCCCTGCTGCTTCACAGACACATATAACTCCACCTGTACTAGTGCTGGAACTTGAGCATGCTGACAAACTCAAAAACTACAGGTTGTATCCTGTGCGCGCAACAAGTTAAACTTCCCTATTTTGAGACGCGGTAGGTGAGTGATTTTGTGGGAAACTACTAAAAATATTGAATTATTCTAAATCAAAGATTTGAACTTTATTCTGCACACTTTCAATAGGAGTCAAGTTTTGTATAACGGAATGCACCCTAAACCCTTTACCGACATGTGACATATAGATATGTCATCATGCCGGTAAGGAGCTATGAAGAGCCCACTCCATAGGTGGTGGGTGCCAGCTGATTCTTACAGCTGACACCCACCGCTAACAGCATAGGAGCTGTCTCTGATCCCTGCTATTTAGCCATTAAGATGTTGCGACCACACTTTCCCGTCCACCGATCAGTTACTGTGGCAACTGAAAGCCTAGTAAAGACTTTCATAGCCATCATGCTAGTACTTTTGTTACTTCTTGCCTCAGGCAGGAAGTAATAGAACAGCCATCTTGGTTTTAAAAGTATAAAAGATAAAAAAAATATTAAAGTTCAAATCACCCCCCTTTTGCCATTTTACAAATATTTAAAAGGTTACAACTAAAGTGGTGATGTCCATAAATAACATGTCTTATTAAAATCTAACATAATTTATCCTGTATGTTGAACACCATAGAAGAAAAAAAATTCAAACATGTTTTTTTGTCATTTTCAGCGATTTACCTAAAAATTGCGGAAACAGTTGATCATAAAAGTACACATGTACTTTAAAATGGTACTTTTAAAAAGTACGTTTCAGCCCACAAAAAAATGAGCCCCCACTCAGGTCCATAAGTGGAAGAACAAAAAAGTTGTTGGCAGTGCAAATTCAAGAAATAGAGAATATATATATTTTTTTTTTTAAATACTTAGAAAAATTATATAAACCTTACATATTTGGTAACACTGGAATCATACTGACCTGAGAAAACAGATAACACATCATTAATACCGAAGAGTGAAGGACATCAAAACAAGACCCCTGAAAACATGATGCAACTTCGTTTTCTTTTACATTTCATCTCACTTTGAATTTTGTTTTCAGTTTCCCAGTATATTCTAACAAGCCCTCATATATCTATGTAGATGGATAAATTAAAGTGTTATGGCTGTTGGAAGGTGGAGGAAGGTGGCTGTAGGGGTTTGCGAAGCAAAAAAGTATAACATATGGTTGGGAAGGGGTGATCTGTTAAAGCCCCTGTAATATGTACAAATAATAATGTAATAAAGGTTCGGTATGTGAAGATCCAATGGGACTTATTCTTTCTCCCAACATCTTCCATAAGGGAGGAGTCTAGGGACCCCCATGAATATAAATTAGTAAACTGAGTTTGCTCTTATGTGTATAAGCATCTTAAACTAAAATCAAGCATGCAATTTTTTAGAGCCTAACACCGACATAGATACAACAGCAAGAGACAGTATCAATTTGAAGGGAACCTGTCATATAATTTATGCCCTCCTTGCTGGGGACAGCACAAGCTAGTGACAGACATGCTGTTCCCAGCGCTGTGTCCCTTATTCTGTAAGATGCTGGAGTTTTAAGCATTTATGCTCAAATCTTATTCATAAGCAGGTGTAAGCACCACCCACAAAGACTAGCCCCACCCACCTACAGTTATTCTCATGTTTCTACCTATTCAAAGACTAACCAGGACTAATCTGCTGATATGAGGTTGGGCGGGGCTAGACTCAGGTGGGGGCGGTCATGGAAAAAACGCGCTCTTTCTGACTGAAAACTGCAAGATTTGAGCATTATATGCCTCTAAAAAATACAGCATCTTACAGAACAAGGGACACAGTGCTGGGTGAACAGCAGGTCTGACACTAGACTTGTGCTTTCATATGCAAGGGGGGCATACAACCTATGTCGAATGGTTCTCTTTAACCTTTATTTGCCTGGCTTAAAAAAACCTGCTTATGTGATTCCACATGAATACGTTAGTACACTGGCAGAAAAATAAGGATTATATGATTACAAGGCAATTTTATTACATAATGGAAATGGCATAGAGAATGTATTCAAAGTCTTCAACTTAGTATCAGCCAAGAATGTTTCTTAAATTAGACAATTTAGTTTGTATATTTGGAAATGCTAGGGATAAGAGATGAAGTTTTCTTTTAGGTTTATTGAGGAACTTTCTTTATTTCTGTTTTTGTTATTATGCAAATAAGATCTAGAAGAGTGTCCAGGTCTCTGGTGCCACCACCTATTTGAAGCAGCATCTGTTTAAAGAGAACCTGTCAAATAGCTTATGCCCCCTTTGCTATAAGGACAGCACTAGCTAGTGTCAGACTGCTGTTTCCAGCAACTGTTGTCCTTATTCTGTAAGATTGCTGTAGTTTTAGTGCATTTTTTTACCTCTCAAAATACTGCAGTTTTCATCCAGATAACAGTCATGAAATGAGGATCCGTTTAATCATTGACCCCGCCCACTACTGGCTCGCCCGCCCAACTGATTAACCTATACATAGGTACGAATAGAATAGGTAGAAACAGCGTGTAACAACTGTCAGGCTGGTTGGGGCTAACACAGCTCATGAATAATGGACTCTTTTTCTGGCTGAAAACTGCACAGATTTGAGCATTAAATACTCTTAAAAACTACAGCATTTTACAGAATAAGGGACTCAGTACATCTCTTGTCAACTAGCTTGTGTTGTATCAGCCAAGGGGGGATAATCTTTATGTTGAACAAGGTTACTCTTTAAAGCCCCATCTAACCCTTTAAAGGGGAATGTATCACTACAAGGATTGCATCTTTTTTGTTAATGATCTTGCAAATACAAGTCACTTTGCAATAAGTGTCCAGATTAGTGTCCTAACCTATTCTCGAATAGTACCCTCTTGTATGGGCTGCGTCAGCTCCATACTGGTACGCTATAGCGAAGACCTGTTCAATCTCTCATGATAGGCTGCAGCAAGACTGGTTGCTATAGCTACAGACCTGGGGCTTCTACTGCAGCCTAGTGTAAGCCAGTTAAACACGCGCCTGAATTCAAAAGTGAAACCAGAAA
The DNA here is from genome assembly GCA_025379985.1 of Phyllomedusa bahiana. Lineage (NCBI taxonomy): Eukaryota > Metazoa > Chordata > Amphibia > Anura > Hylidae > Phyllomedusa > Phyllomedusa bahiana. The sequence continues at coordinate 30,861 of JAODAL010005421.1, read as the reverse complement.
ACAGGATGAGGTATGATGAATCACATGTAGTGAGACAAACCCCTCAGTTGTTCGGCACCCAGAGACCTTGTTCCTCCTCTATACAGCATTTGCAAATATTTTCATTTCACAGGGAGAAATGCCGAATGACATTTTGACTGCCTTACGAACTTTACTCCCCATTGTGCTGTTTTTTAGTGCATAATAATTTTGTGTCCAAGTTGATTTTTAATTTAAAACCAAATATATCACTACCATTTTTGGGACATATTCCACTCAGCTCAATGGCCTGGACTAGGAATGAACCCAAGTAGCTGGCAAAACTCTATGGCCTATATGTACTCCTGGGAAAAATTAACAGAGTGTAGATAATTGCGAGCAGCAGCTCACACACCCCACCTACTTGGGGAACAATTAGATGATAAAATACTGCACATTAAACTTAATACCTGTTCTAAACCAGCATGCAGATAAATGCCACAGTCAAAATGCTGGGGAGATTGCACAAATGCAAAATACTAATGAAACAACCAACTCACCATATCCCTCAATTCGTGAGGGGGGTGGTTTCTGGTACTACAATTGAATATACAATAAGGCGTTTACAGAAGGGGGTGGCCATAAATACAGATAGCTTTTTTTTTGGTTTTAATTTTGTGCTTGATTTATTATTTTGGTGCATGGAAGCTTTTATATGTATGCAACTTCTCAAATATACTGTAAGACGTTCCAAAACATTGTTTAAAGGTCCTTTTACATGTATCCAATCAATGTTGAATGAATATAATTTACATTCACTTATTACATGTCACCAATATAACAAACAGCAGTGATTTTTGGGTAAGCAACAATCTGGTTTCAATCAATGATAAACTTATGAACGGCTAACTTAAGCTAAATGGTTTTGCGGTGGAACGGAGAAAAATGAATACAAAAACGTAAACGTAACCAGCTCACAAGTATAAAGAGAGGGCACGGATTATTGCGATAGGGCTACAGGGTTATATCTACCAGAAAATGTATCTTTTCCAGCTTCTCATAAAACGTCGATTTACTGTATTTCATACATTAAACCTCTACACGGACATTTGTCGTACTCATACGTCCATGTCGGGTTGGGGTTCACCGACAAATTGCCGTATGAGTACATCTAGGCGACTTGCGCGCTCACAGGTGGTGCACGCAAGATCGCGGCATGGAACAGCGGTATATTACCGCTGGCATCATGCTGCATTCCCCACACGGCGGTCGTGAGCTACGGCCGCGGGGGATAAACCCCCCGAGCCTAGTTGGTCGCGAAACATCGTCCGGTCGCGATATCACGGGCCTGGGGGCGGCAGGAGTGAGCTCACGGCCGCGGGGGGAATTAACACCCAGATGTCGCGACCGCATCGTGGACGCGACCATCGCAGCTTCGCGGGGCAGAAGGAGGTTGAGCTCCTGCTTCCATATACGGCGCTCTGTAACAGGCGCTGAGCGCCGGTTACTGATCTCCTACCAGGCAAGCCCGGATGCTGAATGAGAGCATCCGGGTTGTATGGTCGAAGTCACGATGCCCACAATGCATTGTGGGGCAGCATGACTGACAGTAGCCATCGGAGACCAAGCATCCAGCTATAAGCTGTATGCTGATCTCTATTGCATGAACGATCTGACGATCGTTATGCAATTCCCCCCTGGGGAAAAGTGTAAAAAAGTGTTGGAAAAGTAAAAAAAAAGTGTTAATTAAAAACAGTAAATACACCAAACACAAAAAAAATAAAAAACACGTACATCGCACCTTTTCCATTTACAAATGCCAATGCCCACAAAAAGATTAAAAAATAAATTAAAGTACCCATATTTATGTATCGACGCATGTCGTTAGCGACACACTATATATATCTGTCATGTTAATTAACCCGTCGGTGTGAACGCCGTTAAAAAAAAACCCCCACACAATAAACAGTCACAGAATTAGCGATTTTTTTGTTCATCACAGCGGCAATAAAATGGAGTAAAAAGTCATCACTAAAACTCATATTCAACATCAAGTGATGCCAATTTAAAACGTCAGTTCATCCCACAAAAAAAGTCCTTACACAGCTCTATATACGGAAAATTAAAAGTTCTGGCTATTTGAATATAACGATGCATAAATATTGATTTAACAATAAAAACACTTTTTTTTCAAAAAAATTGTGCTTTCAAATAAAAAAAAACTACATAAATTGGGTAATCCTACCGTAATCTTCCATCTTGTCCTCAACCACAGAGTAATAACTAACTTGTAAACAGATATGCACGGTGAAAGCTAATTAAAAATAAAAATAAAAAACACTGCTAGGATTGCTTATTTTTCTTCACCCTCCTTCCAAAAAAACAGATTTAAAAGCGATAATAAAGTCCTTGTCCCCCAAAAAATAGTTACATAAAAAGTCAATCATCCCGCAAACAAAAGTACTCCTATACAGCTCCCTAATACAGGAAAATATTAAAAAAGTTATGGCTCTCAGACTCGGCGATGCAAAAACGTGTTCTTCCTTTTCAATAAAAGTGTTTTTATTGTGTAAAACGCAGTAAAACATTAAAAAAAAAAACAATGTGGTATCGCGGTAATTTTATCAACCTGCTATGATGTACATCTTAGCATGTTATTTAACCGCACAGGTGACCACGCTGTAAAACAATAAAAATAAAAAACACTACCAGGATTGCTGTCTTTTGTACACATGCTAACAAAAACCCATTTATAAATAGGATTCAAAGCATCACATGCCTACGTTTTGGTAACAATACAAAACATCAACTCATCTCGTAAAAAACAAGCCCCACAATGCAGACCTCCTATGCAAAAATAAGAAAGCTTATGGCTGTCAAAATAGGACATATAAAATCGCAACTTTCCTTTTATAAAACTCGCTTCTATTGTGTAAAAGTATCAAACATAAAAAACTATATTAAAATTTATTCATTGTAATTGTTCCGTCCCCTTTATAAAGTTATCCTTATTTTCCCCGTATGGCAGAAAAACTGTAAATGAAGCCCAAAACAAATGGCGAAAACTGCGTTTCACCCCTCCATTTCCATGTCCCATGCTAAAAAAAAACTATGGAACACCTGTGCGCCCAAAATGCAAAATACACTCTTAGATGAGGATCCCTGAGGGGTGTTGAATCCAGAAAATGTGGGGAAACTTTGGAAGGTCTTCAAGCTTGTTCTAGTAGCTTTGGGGGCTTTGGATATTGCGGACATGGGCCCACCAATATCTGTGCGCCAAAAGCCAAATAGCGCTACTCCTTGTACCCCCTTGCCATGCGCCCAAACAGCAGTTTACTCCCACATGTAGGGTATTGCCGAACTTGGGAAGAAGAATTGCGTACACAAATTTGCGGGCCTTTTTTGCACAGATTCCCTTAAAAATTAAACATTTCAGCTAAAATTGCGATTATTGTGAAAAATAAATATTTTTTTTTTTTTATTTTCAGAGGCCACGAACGCTAATAAAAAATGTGTGAAAGCTGTGGGGGTCGATATACTCACTACACTCTCTGGATTTATTCCGTATGGGGGTGTAGTTTCCAATATGGGTCTTTTTAGGGGTATTTATTAAGTTATTGGATCCTTAGGGTCGTCCGCAAACCTGAAATGGCCTCTGAAATAAAATCATAATGAAAATGAGGCCCAGAGTCCAGTAGGTGCTCCTCCTATTCTGGGGCTTGTGGTTGAGCCAAATAATGCTCTAGGGCCACATATTGGGATATCTCTGAAAACGGCAGAATCTGGGGAATCAATATTTAATTTGCTTTTTCCCTGATCACATTTACGTATTCTTGTCAATAATGTATTAAAATTGATAATCTGCAAAAAAAAGTGAAATTAGAAATTTCACTTCCACTTTGCTTTAATACTGTGAAAATAAAACATAATGGTTAATAAATTACCTAAATGCGGTTTTAATACTTTAAGGGCTGATGTTAGTGAAGTTCTTAGATGAGGTCTAATTTATGGGTGGGTATCAAAAAATACAGTGTCAATCTAAGTCACGTTTTAGAAAATGGACTTGTCCTTAAAAAATGTATGATTGCAAATTCTTGAACATGTGGAAAAATTACTACTAAATTTATAAGCCCCCTATGTCGTAGAAAAGAAAAAAAAAGACATTTAAAAATGATTGCCAATACTACAGCAGACATATGGTAGATGCTTAGTTATAAACTATTTTGAGTGGAATATCACTATCGGTCTTTCTGCAGAAATTTTTGAAGTTTGAAATTGGTAAAATTTTTCCCATTTTTCACACATTATTGATATTTTTCACGTATAATAAACATCATTTTTTGGACCAAAATTCTTACTATATTAAAGCACAATGTGTCACCGACGAAAACAAGTCTCTGAATCACATGGACTAGGTTAACAGTGTCGCAAAAGTTATTCTCACATAAAGTGACCACATGTACAGATTTCCTCACAAAAAAATGGGGCTCTGTCTCAGAGAGGCCAAAACTGGCTCCGGCGGTAAGGGGTTAAAATATCCAAGAGGAGACAGACAGGTAGTAGCTTACGCGTTTCAGGCACTATGTGCCCTTAATCATAGCACGTTTTACGAGGATGTTGGAATAACATAAATTTTTTCTCTGTGCAGAGAAAAAAAATTACGGCCAGAAGTAATGCAGATGGATACAGACACTGAGCACATAGTGAAAAAGTCTTGTTGAGACCTAAACCTTAAAACAAGAAAAAAAAACGCCAGGACATTCTGGAGGAAAAAATATCCATTTAATGGTCCCGCTTAGCCCCCGGAGTATAAATAGACATCCTGTTTGCGCACCTTATGACTCGTTCTATGCTTTACGCCTTTCACTGCAAATTATTATTTGTTTGAAAGCGTTTTTTATGTATGGTGATATATATAAGGTGTGGCACGCAGATGAGGGAGGATGCTGTTCCCAGATGTCAAGCAGGGAGTAGATACACCTGGGTAGCATGTGTCTGTAGAAACCTAGTATTTTAAAAAAAAAAAAAACCAGTGTGGGACGTTGGGAGGTGTATACAGCTCAGGTTCACATACACTAAATTTTTACCATACAGTACAGGTTTCCTTTTCTTATCTGAACGTGTGACTCAAAAAGCATATCAAAACGTATACATATTTGGGTGCACTTCTATGTTGTTTAAAACATATCTGTCTACCATATAAGGATACGTTTCCGTACATTTGTATGCTTTTTTTAAAATAAAAAACGAACATTTTTAGTCAAAAGTCTGTTCAAATCAATAAAGTCCTGTGATTTGAATAGAGTAACGTATACGTTAAAAGCATACTATTACGTTTGCAGACATCATTCCTTGACTTTAACAAAAAGAAAAGAATAAGTTTTGTTTGTGGGACACAAAAACATAGTACACTACATTTTTCTGAACCTAAAAAAAACAATACAGAGACGTAAAGTGAGTCGAACATATTGAAAAGGAGGCGCTTTTTGATTCCGTTTCCACCTTATTAGTCTATGGATATTATCAAGTTATACTTCCTAACAATACTGTTTTTAGGGTATCAATATTGTCAATGAAAAAAAGTAAGCAATAAATTGTCTCTTGGCGTGTTGCCTGCTCCACTTAAAGGGGTCTTTGCCACCGATGTAATGTTGATGTGGGGATCCTACAAAATGGGTATTTAATCACTTTTCTAAATATATGTGATTAAACAAAAATTGCACGCCTTGAGAGAGCTGACAGGCCTGTTCTTTACTGCCTTAGTTACTTAAATGCTTGCATTAGAGATCGACCTTGACGCAAGAGCTGCTGGCAGGTTGCGGCTGAGACCACTTCTTATCTGTTGAGAGGGAGCTGAAGAAGCTTTCAAGTGGACTGGGGAAAAAATATGTGTCTTTTGCATACAGAATCCACTAGTTGTAGATTTGGTGATATATGGTAGTAGATCCCTGCTTTACTCTGCATGATGAGAACATGAAGGAGCTTTCAATAGAGGCTGAAGAAGCTTTCAAGAGGCTGTGGAGAAAATGATGTTGTGTCTTGTATACAGAATCCATACTAGTTGTAGTATGATTAATTTGAGTGAACATTTCACACGAATCCCTTATGAATGGCTCTGTGCTCTGGCTGTGTGTCTCTCACTCTCTCTCTCAGCTCAGCATTGCTTTGTTTACAGTACATTTGCTTCTTAGCAGATAAGGCATGTCCTGGCAAAACCCCTTTAACTGTCAGCAAGTGGGTAGACAGTCCCTGATATTGGAAGTTTAATGACAGGATCCTTAAACTCCAACTGAACTAAAACGGAATTCCTAGCATGGCAGGCTCCCTTTTATCTACAGCTCCTACTTTCTTCCCATCTCTGATTGACTGCTTAACCACTTTCACCGCAGCCTATTTTTTATTTTTTTTTTGTCACGTGCCTTTTTCCCTTTCTGGCTTCCCAGAGCCATAACTTTTTATTTTTTCATCTACCTAGACATATGAGGGCTGTAATTTTGCGGGACAAGATATTATTTCAAATAGTGTCATTCAACATACTCTAGAATATACTGGGAAACTGCAAAAAGATTCTAAGTGGGGCAAAATCTAAAAAAAAAAAATACTTGCGCTTTGTTTGGTTTTACGCTGTCCAATCTTCAGTATAAATGATATCTTATCTATATTCTAAAGGTTGAAGTGAATCCAGCAATACCAAACATGTAGAGTTTTCATTAAGTTTTGGCAACGTAAAAAAAAAATCCAAACATTTTCTATTTTTCAAATTTTTGCCACAGCGCCCTTTTCTGCTACGAATAACTTTTTTTGTACTTCTACCTATGGACTAGAGATGGGGTGCATTTTTTTGTGGGATGAAGTGCAATTTTTATTGGTACCAGTTTGGAATAGCTGCAATTTTTTGATCACTCAGGGCGACATGTCCCACTAGGGCTGCACCTTTTTTTGGTGTATTTTGCACCAAAAAACTGTTGATGCGGTATTATCTATATAAACGAACTGTCGTACACCAAAACTAGGAGCATTTTATTCCAGGCATGACACTTTTTAATGTGCCTAAAGTCATACATGCCAACTCTCCCGTTTTTGGCGGGGGGGTCCCGCTATTTGGGGTCCCCCCCCCCCTCCCGGGGGAGTTGGCATTTCTCCGCCGCCCGCAGGGGTCCCTTTTAAATGGCCGCGGCGCCCGGAGTAGGCTGGTGCGTAACTCTGGTGCCACCGGGCCGTTCCCACAGGGGGGTGAAGCGGGCGCTGGCCCGCTTTACCCGCCCGGAACCCCGCTGAGAGGGAGGAGGCAGGAGGGATCGTTTCCCTCCTGCCTCATCCCCCTGTATGTCCAGCGCCGCTGTGCGCCGTACACACATGTCAGCGTCACAGAGGAAAGTGACGCGCGGCTGCACTCACTTCCCTGTGCACTGCTGAGGAGATCGGCTGGAGCTGGCCGCTCTGCAGGAGCCTGGTAGGTAAGTGGATTTTATTATTTTATTTTATATAGTTTTAGGGGGGCATGTCTGTCTACAATGGGGGGTCTCCCTGGCTACAAGGGGGGGGTCTACCTGGCTACAATGGGGGGGTCTACCTGGTTTACAATGGGGGCAATCCCTGGCAACAGAGGGGGCATACCTGGCTAACAATGGGGGGAAACTCCTGGCAACAGAGAGGGCATACTGGGCTAAAATTTGGGGGGCATCCCTGGCAACAGAGAGGGCACTACTGGCTAACAATGGGGCACTACTGGCTACAATGGGGGGCCTACCTGGCAACAATGGAGGCACTACCTGTACTACTGGGGGCACTTCCTGGCTACTAAAGGGGGTACAACCTGGCTACAATGGGGGCACTACCTGGCTACAATGGGGGGTCTCCCTGGAACAATGGAGGCAAACCTGGCTAACAATGGGGGCATGGGGGCACTACCTGGCTAACGATGGGGGAACAACTTGGTAACGATGGGGGGCATCTACCTGGCAAAACAATGGGGGCACTACCTGGCAACAGAGGGGGCACTACCTGGAAAGCAAGGGGGGCATCTACCTGGCCCAACAGAGGGGGCACTACCTAGCAAACAATGGGGGCATCTACCTGGCAAACAATGGGGGCACTAACTGGCAAACAATGGGGGCATCTACCTGGCAAACAATGGGGGGCATCTACCTGGCTAACAAAGGGGGCATCTACCTGGCTACAAATTTGGCTATACCTGGCTACAGAGAGGGCATCTATTTGGCTACAAGGAGGCATCTACCTGCCTGGAAGGGGCACTACCTGGTTATGGGGGGCTACTACCTGGCTATAAGGGCATCTACTGGCTTTCTTCCAAAGCCGTTGTGGAGTAGGTGTGGCTTTTTGAAGGGGCGTGGCATACCGGCAAGATGGGGTGGGCCAATGCAAATTTTTGCCATGGGCGCGCTATGGCCCCGCCACTGTTGTCTCCTGCTTTTTCATTTTCAAAAGTTGGCAACTATGCCTAAAGTAGGTGCCTCAAATATGCTAGCAATGATATGCTATGCTTTTTTTTTTCTCATACACGCCAAAATTAGGTGCATTAAATATACTATACAAGGCAAACCACATGCCAGATTTTTGACAGGTTTATTTATTCAGGTGCATTATACACTCATTTAATACACCTTAAAACTGGCGTGGACGTGCCTCTTTTAGGACATGTCGCCCTCAATCTTTTTGATCTCTTAGGTCACCTGTTTACCTTCTCTCTCTTCCATCGACACATGTCTACTGGCTTATAGACCCCTTAATGACATTTAATATACATTTAACTCATAATGTTGGTAAGGATGTATGAAGCAGTGTTACGAATGGCGCCGCAGCCCGTGAGTCAGGGCAGCGGGTGCATTCGCAACCCTGTGTGTGCCCCAACACGGGAGGCGAGTGGTGCTGCGGTCCGTGTATGGGGCTGCGGGTGCACTCGCTCCCCAACACACCTATACTCACCCAGCCGCCCTCCTGTCCATCGCATCCTCCTTCTGGCCGGTGTGCATCCCCGTTTCTTAGAGTGCGCGTGCGCCGGCTCTTTGAAATTTAAAGCGTGCCGGTAATTGGCTAATTGCCAGGCGTTGTCCCTATATATCCCAGTCACTTCCATCCATTCCCCGCTGAATCTTTAGTGCTATATGCCTCTTGAGAAAGTGTTCCTTTGCCTCGTTCCTGATCTCCGTGTACCAAACCTTCGCCGCCTGTCCTGACCTGTCTGCCCGGCCCTGACTACGAGTTTGCCCGACGTCTTGGTACCACACTGCACCTCGGCTGCCTCCGCAAGCTCGCCACGTCAGGGGTAGCGACCTGGTGGAATCCCACTGCAGCAAGTCCCTCCCGCTTAGTGGCGGGCTCTGCTGAATACTAGGACCCGCTTAGACTCCGCTCCCGATTGCGGCGTTCCAGAGGATCCACTACCTGCTTATCCGTTACAGTAAGATCCAGCCATGGATCCCACCAAGGTGCCGTTGCCCAGTGTGGGGGATCTTATGACCATTGTTGCCCAGCAGTCCCAGCAACTGGCACAACAGGTGCAACAACTGAACCAGCTGGCTGCCATGATGCAGCAGCTCATTGCCGCCCAGCAGCAGCCTCCACCTCCTCCCGTAGTTGCTCCAGCTCCGGCGCTTCCGCTGGCCCCTGTGGGCCCCAAACTCCAGCTATCACTCCCTTTCAAGTTCGACGGAGACCCGAAGCTTTGCAGGGGGTTCATCACCCAATGTTCAATGCATGTGGAGCTGATGGCCGACCAGTTCCAGACTGAACCTTCCATGGTGGCATTTGTGGTCAGTCTGCTCTCTGGGAAGGCCCTGGCATGAGCTACACCCCTCTGGGACAGGAGGGATTCTGTGACGGCAGACCAACAGGCGTTCTTCAAAGAATTCCGTGGCATATTCGAAGAACCTACTCGTGCTTCATCTGTTGAGACCGCGCTCCTGAACCTGTGCCAAGGGGACCTTAGTGGGAGATTATGCCGTCCAGTTCCGCACCCTGGCATCGGAACTAAGCTGGAATCAGGCGGCCTTATGCGCCACCTTCACTTCCAGTAGAGTGAAGGACGCGCTGGCTGTGAGAGATCTCCCCACTTGACGTGTGCTTCCCAGAGATGGAAGGGGAGTTCCATCAGGAATTTGACTCTGTCTGGCCTTGTCGGCTCCGGCGTTCCAGAGACCCCTGCGGCCACTTCCACAGTATTGTGCCAGTCCCGAGCACTTCCGTAGGGACTGTCTGCTGCGCCCAAAATGGGCGGGAAATGCCCGCACATAGGCTTCGTGGGGGAGGCGTCCCTAGGTGCAAGTTCCCCCTTTCCACGCCTAACTATGCCGGTACGGGTCGAGACTGACACGGGACTCTGGTTCCAGGCTCCAGCCTTCTTGGATTCCGGTTCTGCTGGGAGCTTTATTCACACCTCCCTGATGACGCAGTATTGCCTTCCAGTAGTCCGCCTGGAGAAGCCGCTGGTGATCTCCTCAGTATTCCACCAAGCCAGTGACTCTTCAGGTGTGGGTCCTGCATAAGGAGAGGATCGAGTTCTTCGTGCTTCCCCGGTCTTTGTCGGCGATTCTTTTGGGGTTACTGTGGCTGCTGCGCCATGCCCCTACACCTGATTGGAAGACGGGAGAGGTCCTTCGCTGGGGACCAGACTGCATAAACCGTTGTCTGGTGGCATCTCCCACGGTGCTTCCCACCTCTCCGCTGGGGCTTCACAAACCGTTGCCTGGACTTCCCGCAGTATATCAGGACTTTGCGACGAAATTCTTGAAAAACAAGCAGAGTTCCTTCCTCCTACGCGTACGGTGCACCGATTGACCTGCTTCCTTAAACCCAGTCCTCCCAGGGGCAGGGTCTATCCTCTGTCTGTGCTGGAAACCCAAGCCATGTCGGCCTATTTTTAGGAAAACCTCCAGAAGGGGTTTATACGCAAGTCCTCCACTCTGGCTGGTGCGGGATGCTTCTTTGTGGAGATGAAAGATGGCTCCCTGTGGCCTTGGATCGATTATTGGGGACTCAACAAAATCACCGTGAAGAACCAATATCCTTTGCCATTGATCACGGAGCTATTTGACCGGCTGCACGGTGCAAAGATTTTCTCCAAGTTGGACTTGCGGGGGGCCTACAACCTCAGCCGCATCGATGAGGGGATGAGTGGAAGACGTCTTTTAATACATGGTTGGCACTTAAATACCTGTCATGCCTTTGGCTGTGCGGAACCTCCTTCAAATACCTGTGCCCCTTGGTTTATCAGATGGTATTTTTGGTGTTCTCTTGCCAATTTGAACTAAATAGTATCCATTGTGTGAGATTATACGTGCTAACCAGAAAACAGCTTCTTCCTTGCTACATCATCCGACTGAGAGTTGAGAGGAATCCCCCAAGCTGTCTGCATTCTGCAGTAGGCCCTAAGCGAGGGCTGAAAGGCCAAAACAACCTTTCTGGGCTTCTTTTAATTTTTATCGGAAAAAATTCATCCCCGCACTACTCTACGCTGGTGGCGCCTATTGTAGCACGTACTAAGAAGAACACCAAACCTAGACAGTGGCTGCCGGAGGCCCAAGAGGCGTTCCTTAAACTAAAAGCAGCTTTCGCCTCGGCACCCATTCTGACTGGACCTGACACCAAGAAGCCATTTTTTCTGGAAGTCGATGCCTCCTCGGTCGGGGCTGGCGCAGTTCTCACGCAAAAGGGACCTAAAGGCAGGATGGTCACCTGTGGCTTCTTCTCCAAGACTTTCTCCCCAGCGGAGAAGAATTACACCATCAGGGACAGGGAGTTGCTGCCCATCAAGCTGGTTTTGGAGGAATGGCACTATCTCCTGGAAGGAGCACAGCATCCCATCACCATATACTCTGACCATAAAAATCTCCAATCGGCCCAACGACTCAATCCGCGCCAAGCCAGGTGGTCCTTCTTCTTTTCACGCTTCGACGTCCAGATGCACTTTCGACCAGCAGAGAAGAACGTCCAGGCCGATGCTCACTCCCGTGCCGCCGATGTGATGGGAGAGGAGGTCGTCCCCAAACACAAAATTTTCCCCGAACGCTGATCTCTGGCTTGGTGGATTCCCCGGGATTTTTCCTTTCCACGAAGACATACGTGCGTCCTGGCTCAGCAGGAAAATTTTGAAAAATGGGGCATGTTTTAGGGGGCCCCACCCCAGGTGCTTAAAGTCGTTTCCTGATCTCCCCGTTTTTATGGTGGCGGACCTTGCGAAGGGTGGGGAAGCGGGGAAGCCCCTGGTATTTGTGCCGTGCAAGACCCCTGCCAACAATCTCTGCCTTCCCCCAGGACTCCTTGGTCTCTGTGGCGAGGGACTTTACGAATATCACTGACCTCCCTCCTTGGGAAAATCTTCCCCCGGGGTGTTCCGGCCCCTTTTTTCAAAGAAGGGATTTTGTCCCTTTGAGGTTTAAACATTGCCCCCCCCTTTTTGACCAAACCCCTGTTTTTTTTCTCTTTGGTCTGCAGGGGACCCCCCCGAAATTTTGCCCCTGGATCGGGGGGGCCCAGTTCGTTTCAGGTTTTGGGGCCCCTTTGCTCCAGTTGGGGTGAACCGGGTTTTCTCCTTGCCTACCATTCGAGCGAAGGGCAAGGGAAAGAGTCAACGGCCGGGGGGGCTTTTTGCCCAAATTGTCTGGTCGACGGGTACGGGGCCCCGTTTATTACCTGGGGGAGTTTTGTAAAAACTCCCGGGATTGGAGCCCTTTCTCTTGTGTGTGACCGATCCCCCCCCTCCGTCCCGTTGTTTTCTCCCCCCGAGGTCCTGGCAGTGATACTTTGGCGGGGATTGCGCCCTTTGGGACCAGACACCCCCAGTCTCGCAAAAAGCGTCTGCAGATGAATGTACAAACGGACAAGAATAAAAGGGCCCCCCCCCGGTTTTTTCCCCCCTGAAAAAAGTGTGGCTTTCGGCCAGATATATCGGCTCAAGGTCCCCTTTATAAACTGGTCCCGTTAGTAGGACGTTTGAGGATCAAGGCATTAAAAGGGTTTTGCTACAAACCCCGTCCCACCCCCCATGTTTATTCCAAACTCCCTTTCTGTTCCTTTTTAAAAAACCTGTGGTCTGCCCTTTTTTCCCCGGAAGATTCCCCCTTCGCTTTAAAGTAGTCACCTCATCTTCGCTGGGGGAAAATCTGGGGAAAAAGCGTCAGGGGAAGATGGCATTTCCTTACCCGGTGGAAGGGGGTTGGGCCTGAAGAGAGGTTTGGGAGCCCGGGGAAAAAAATTTGGGTGAGTTGGTGCAGAAGTTTCCAGGCCAGAAAGAGAGGAGCCAAAAAAATGGGATGTCGAATGGCGCTTAGCCGCTGCGGCCCACTCGCCCCCGTATCGGTTCAGGGTGCGTCACCCACCCCCAACACCCTATACTACCCCGCTGCCCCTTCTGTCCAATCCCTCCTGTGGCGTTTTGCACGTCCTGTTCCTTAGGGCGGGGCGCGCGGCTCTTTGAATTTTAAAGGGCCATCGTTGGGAAAAGGCTAATTGCCGGGGACTGTCCTCATATAAAGTCACTTCCGTCCATTCCCCCTGGATCTTTAGTGCAATATGCCTCTTGAGAAAGCGTTCCTTTGCTTCGTTCCTGATCTCCGTGTACCAAACCTTTGGCTTCCGTTTACCTACCTCGAACCTTCGCCGCCTGTCCTAACTTATCTGCCCGTCCCTGACTATGAGTTGTCCCGACGTCTTGGTACCACGCTGCACCTCGGCTGCCTCCGCAAGCTCGCCACGTCAGGGGTAGCGACCTGGTGGAATCCCGCCGCAGCAAGTCCATTCAGCTTAGCAGCAGGCTCTGGTGAATACTGGGACCCGCTTAGACTCGGCTCCCTGGCATGTCCTGTACCACCGCTTGCAGCGATCCAGAGGATACACTACCCGCTTATCCATTAGCCCACATGATAAGTGCCAGTCATTAATTCCAGCTGACACCCACTGCTAGCCATGGGGATCGGAGAGAAATAGTGTCCCAGCCACTTAACCAATTATATGTCTTGTAAGCATGACTGCGGCATCTAGGTGATTAAAAGATAATCCATGGTTTCTTGCCTCCTCCCCAATTGTGACTGTAAGGTGCTGATTGGTTCTCATGGCAGCCGGGGTTTATTAAAGTGGTTGTCATGATTGTCATCTTGTATTACACCCTATCTCAGGCATGCTGTTGGAACAATTGTATTGCAGAATAGTGTATATGCCATTGCTCTCCTTAATAAAACACTCTCTTTAGTTATTTAACAAATAAAAAAATAGAAAGGTAATTGGTATTGTCGCATCTGTAAAAGTCTGATCTATTCAAATATGACATTATTCATTCCATATGGTCACTGCCAAAGAAAAAAAATACCCAACCCCAAAATAACATTTGCTCGGTCACATCACTCTTCCAAAAAATTAAAATAAAAAGTGGTCAAGAAGTTGTATACATCCAACCCACAAACATTTTTTTCTTTTGTTTTGGTTTCCCAGTACATTATATGGTACAATAAATAATACTCTTAATGGGTACAGTTTGTCCCACAAAAAAACAAGCCCTTATCAGGCTCAGTAGACAGAACATGAATGTGACAAACAAAAATCTCTACAGTGGCAAGGGTTTAAGAAATAGCAGAACGACTATACCTCAGGTGGTCATTTGGTGTAACAAGACCCATTGGTGTATATTTGTTTCGATGTGTAGCTAGGGTGATACTGAGTGAGTCCTATGGTGAGCCCAGGCTCTGACACAGTTGTGGGTTCCTAATACAACAAGGTCTGAAGCTGACTGTGGTGCAAATAAAATACTATAAGAGTCTATATTCCAAAGCTGATTCATAAATAATCTATTAAACTTTACAGATAATACCTTCTGCAAAGTTTATAATGCAGTTAAAGATGGAAGGTGGATGGAGGACTGACCCACAGAATTATTTCTTCTGAAGAGCCCAGCCTGAATATGAATTTTATCATCATTTTGGTAGTTCCCATCAGCTTGTACAGCTTGGTTATGTCACTGAGGCATTATTTTGGTATGCATGTTTCCCCATTAATCAATTTCCTCTCCAACCTTGAAAGATAGTGTGCAAGAGTCAGCCTGCTGTCTTTACGTTGAACCCTTTATCATAAATCATTCACAACCTATTGCAATTATTTGTGTAGTAGGAGATCCCTAAATATTGTAGTGTGCTGAGTGAGTCTCCACAGCTGGAATTTAAATTCCTGCTCTTTTAGGAAAACCCAAATGTTAAATTCATTTAGATGCTTTTATTTCACATAAAAAACTATTTTGATCCAGATCACATTCACAATAACGAAAAGTAGGTCTATTTTTATAGGTAGGAGCCATTGTGTGAGATTTCTTATAGCCATAGGCTAAAAACAAGGAAAGACGTACTATTTCTAGCAGCTGAGAGTTTGCTACAGTTGTACCCAACCTCTGGGTACAGTCCTCTAGAAACTAAACAGAATGAACCCCAGGATGATACATTTCATTCATACCAAGGTCAAGATGATGGGTAGGTTGAGGTAGGTGACCTCCTAGGGTGCAACCTAATGCAAGTCAGGAAAGGGGCGCAAGGATGTAAGGAGCAGGCTCATGAACCAAGCCCTTCTTCAGGCTCTCTGCATTTAAAAGGGAATGGCTTGAAGACAAAAGATACAGGGATTTAACCTACAGTGTATTAATGGGATTCAGGGCTGGGCCAATGCATAAATCAGTATTTCAGAAGAATGTACAAGTGAGTGTGTCCCCTATAATGATGAGCGATTGTGTCAACAATCATTATCGAGTCAATAGTTGATATTGTCAATTATCATGTCGATAGTCAATAGTCGATTATCGCCGATGACCATTAAAGTGTATGGGAGAGGAACAACAGCTTCATTCTTACACCCAAACAGGTGAGGAGAAGCTGGAATTAACATTCACGACAGTAACTGGACACGTGCTACATCTTAGGCAAGACAATTAGGCTATAAAAGTCACAGAAAAAAAAATTCATATGCTAAAATAATTCATTATGTTCAATGGCTAACCGAAAACATGAGGATGGCGTAACCACAGCAGGAATAGCGGTAGCAGCTGCAAAGGGGCTCCTTTCACACAAAACAAGACACCGGTATTGGAAATGGCTCATGGGAACTGGAAGGAGAACCCTATTACTGTTTGCACCAGGAACCAACATCTCATCACATATGTGGTGGCAGCAAGAACGTCCTAATAGGGAATGTGGGGGTTCAGGTGGCAGGGCCCTAGGGGTTTAGGTTGGTGAACGAGCCCTGTCTCAAATTCATACATTCAACTTTCAATCTGTGTGGGTGGAAGGAAATTGCTCACTTTTGATTTGAAACGTGGATCAAGGAGGGTGGACACCCAGTAACCGCTGTTCATTTTGATGGCCCTGAAGCGTGGGAAATACGCTTTTTTTAAATAAGACCTTCACTATTGCTTTCTTTTACAGCGGCATGACCCCAAAACCAGCATAGATGTCCTTGCTGGACCCTCAGAATAAAAAATGCCGGAAGAAACAAGTATTTGAACCACTATTTTAGTGAAATGGACATTGACTATCCCTGTCCTTTAATGCAGCAGGACCCCAAAATCAACACAAATGCCCTTATGGACCCTCAGATTAAAAAGTGCTGGAAGAAAGAAGTATTTGAACCAGTATTTTAGTGAAGTGGACATTTACTATCCGTGTCCTGTACCGCAGCATGACCCTCAAACCTGCATGACCCACAGATCACAAGATGACGGAAGAAAGTAGTATTTGAACCACCATTTTAGTTGAACTGGCGACACTCTTCATTACTGAGATTCACAGGGAACCGACCCAGCGATGACAGGCCTGACGGTCCTGCAACCGACGATGCGCTGGCTTGCGTGTTGTCGCCGGCACTGGAAGGAGCACCTTCTCTCGTACCTCTGACTCCATGTCCTACACCCCTCTTTGCACGTGTACCACCTGTAGTTCACTCCATGTTCAGAAAGATAAAAATTTAAAAGGTATAGAAGAGTTTTTCACGGTCTCTTATTGAGAAATTGTACTGCAAAGATGGCAAATCACAGGTATTCTTAAAGCCCTCTAATTTCCAATGGCCAACTAGGATTAGAAACAGCATTGTTTCTATCAAATATCTGTGAATTGCCGTCTGGTGGAAGAACCGTAACACCAAATCAACAGTGTTTTTCCTTCAATCCCTGAGATTTACAAACTGCCCAGTAAGACTAGCAATTGATAGTTTTGCGCAAATAGCGCACTTGTACGATAGTTTGTTGAAAACTGAGACGCACGAGTGCAATATACAACTATTGAAAACTTATACGGATGAGATATGGCGGTTTTACAATGCTGACAACAGACACCAGTTACTATAAAATATCTGTAACCCAATTTGCGTACAAGTGCACTATTTGCGCCAAACTGAGACGCACGGACTGCAATAGAACTATTTAAAAGTTATATGGATTAGATATGGCAGTTTTGGCACCACTGACAAGAGGCAGCAGTTACTATTAAATATCTGTAACCAAATTTGCAGACATGTGTGCTATTTGTGCCAAACTGAGACGCACGGGCTGCAATAGAACTATTTAAAAGTTACATGGATTAGATATGGCAGTTTTGGCACCACTGACAACAGGCACTAGTTACTATTAAATATCTGTAACCCAATTTGCGTACAAGGGGGCTACTTGCGACAAACTGGGACGCACAGACACCAATAGAACTGCAAAAACAAAAGGGACAATTTCACCTCAGTTGGGAGGTCTGATGGCCACAAAGTGTAAAAAGAAACATTGCTATTTCAATGCCAGTTCAGGACAGGACAGGCTGGGTGGCACATCATCCCCCCTCCTTTCCGACCCCCCACCACTCCTCCTTGTGGCTGCACACAGTAATAGATGTCTTTACAAGTCTCTCTTTAACTAAATAAGAACTAAAATTCTCTACTGTAGCTATATCCTAAGCTTCACAACTTCAAGGATGGTTTTCTGTATAAAAAAATACTGTCTCTCTGAGCTGTGACAACAGCTATTGGAACAGGGAGCGAGACGTTTTGTTCTGTAGTGAGATAGTTGAGGAATGAGACTGATCAGGAAATGCAGTCGTATACATAAAATGAGGTCCTGTGATTTTTGCAGCCAACGAGATCCATACCCCACCCACCGCTGACGTCGTATAGCCCCCTCACCCTCCTAGATGCGCTGAGCTGATTGGCTTCTTGCCAAAATTACAGGAAATGCCGAAAAAGGCGCGATAGTAAACGTGATAACAATTATCTTTTCATGGAAACTATCGCGGAAAATTCCGATAAACGTAAAAAAATCGTGCCGATTTCAACTTTTGTCGATAGCATCGCTCATCCCTAGTCCCCTAGTGATCAAGCACCCAATGAAGACTCAAAATACAAGTAAAAAATGTATGAAATAGTTTAATATTTTTATTAGTAGAAAAAAACCCTCCTTTTCTGGAAAGACTAGATATTCCATTTTAGTATCACAAAAGCAAAGTCACTGAAAAAAACTTACAACGTAACTTTTACCTATGATTTTACATTGCTATGTGCTTTTGTAGTCACTCTTGGTTATCATATAACACGTCTATCCATAGTGACTAGTTATTTAGTGATAGCGACACGTTCCGTGGAAGTGGGGGTTCTCTTTTCGGGGCGGTTCCGCTTCTAATCGGGCAGGGTTAACTTTGTTAGATTTTTGGTATGCATACATTTTATTCCATTTGACTCATTTAAACTACACTGGTAAAATTATTGTTAACCTTTATCCATTGGAGTTTCAAGAATAAAGTGATCATCGTTGAATAGTCTTTATATGTGTTTATGCAAGATAGAATGATATATTAACCTGTTTCATGTAGATGATGCTCTTGTGCTATTGTGATGCTTTTGCCAATTTACAGACAAACAACAACAAAAATTAAAAGGTTAAACATAATTGGTATCACCGCATCTGTAAATGTCCGTTCTATTAATATATCACTTTTTGTAATTCAGACTCCATAAAATATGGAATACAAAGGATGAGATGTCCAAAAGTTGGCTGTGCTACGTCAGTTTTTAGGCGCATGTAAATAATTGTAAAGTGCGCCACAAAGTCCGACCCTATCAAAAATCTGGTGTCAGGTATATCTTGCATTGTAAACATAATGCGCCTAAAAATTGAGGAGCTGTGTGCCTCCATAACAAAATGCAGCTATTGAGGCACATAGCACATCATTACAAGTGTATATGTGTTAGGCGCATTTCATATACTTGTAATGATAAGCTATGCGCCTCCGTGCGCGATGTGCCTCAATAGGGGCATTACATACTCTACCAATGAAATGTTTTGTGCCGCGACGTGCGCTAATCATATCATTAGAAGCGGGGCTCGTCAGAAGTCTGGCACAGCCCTGTCTGCTATATTTTTAATCAGGCACACTCCAGTATCAGGTGCGTTACAGAGCGCCCGTGGAAACTTGTAATGTGACCGATATCGGGGGGGCGTGCTGGAGGCGTGTCGCACTACAACTGTATGAATCTACACATTTATAGCTTCAGTACGAGAAATCCAGGTGCATTACTGCTGGAACAGGTAGAGCACTTTAAAAGTGGTTTACCTGAGCCAGAATTGTCGCTTTGTAGCTAGAAAGTGCTATATCTATTACCCACAGTAGAACAGGTTCATAAATTCAGACGCATTCTGTGCTACTAATGCTTGCAAGAAAAAATGGCTCCTGGGTGCCAAAAATTATACATGTTGCCCGCAATATTCACAGGCAGGCTATCATAAGCCTACTCCATCAATAAAAAATCCTCCCCCGAAAAAACCCTTAAGGTCACCTGACTTAATCTGGTGTGCTTGGGGTTCTATAGCATGCAATAATAAATAGAAGCTTGTAGACACATGTGCCCACTAAATGGTTCCCCCAGTGTGTATATAAATGGGGAAGTCAAGTTTTGGCATACTATATGCTAAGGAAAATGCCTAGGACCCCCAAACTAGTGTTTTGCTTTAAACTTGGGTCAAAGTTAAATTTAACTCTAATCTGAATAATTCAGTTTGGGTCGACCTAATTGATTATCATGTAAGTTTACAAAAATTATTTGTAACCATAACCCTTACCCAAAGTTGGAGATAGGGTTAGAGTTTCTTACTGGTCTATAAGCGTAAACTTTCCACTTTTTGGTGCATCTGCTCCAGCAAACACAAATAGGCTAATATTTTTGCTTTCTTTTATATAAATATATTGTATCCAACACATTAAATATACATTCTATGAAGCAATCAACAGAGTAGTGTAATATAAAAACCTGGTGATATGCAGCTTCAATAAGAAACGTCCATTATTCAGTATGTTTATCATCAGTCCATTGTGGCTACTTAGCCTCAGAGCCTAGCGCTGAGCCTAGCAATGCTTGAGGAAGAAGGTATCCAACCCCGAAATGTCGCACCTGTGAGCTAATAGGGTGTAATGCCCAGGAGCGCAGCAGGAAAAGCGCTAGGCTCTGAGGCTAAGTAGCCACAATGGACTGATGATTAACTAAATAATGGACGTTTCCTATTGAAGCTGCACATCACCAGGTTTATATAACGTTACCCTGTTTATTGCTACATAGCATGTATATTTAATGTGTTGGGTACAATATACAGTTGAAACCAGAAGGAAGGTTACATGCACTATGTAAAAAGACACCTATCCATGTTTTTCTCACTATCTGACATGAAATCCGAATAATCCTTACCCGTTTTTGGTCAATTAGGATTAACAAAATTATTTTTATTTGTAAAATGTCAGAATAATGAGAGAGAGAGAGAATGTTTTAAATAATTTTATTACTTTCTGCAAAGTCAAAAGTTTACATACACTAGGATTACTATGCCTATAAACAATTTGGGACAGTCCATATGATGATGTCATGTCTTTGGAAGCTTCTGATTATTGGCAACATCTGAGTTAGAGACACACCTGTGGATGTATTTTTTAAAGCACACCAGAAACACGCTGCTTCTGTGTGTGACATTATGGGAACGTCTAAAGAAATCAGCCAAGATCTCAAGAAGAGAATTGTGGACTTCCACAAGTCTGGATCATCCTTGGGTGCAATTTCCAGATACCTGAAGGCGCCTCGCTCATCTGTGCAAACAATTATACGCGAGTACAAACAAGATGGGAATGTGCAACTATCAAACCGCTCAGGAAGGAGACGGGTTCTGTGTCTCAGAGATGAACTTGCTCTGGTCTGACATGTGCATATCAACCCAAGAACCATAGCAAAAGACCTTGTGAAGATGCTGGCAGAAGCTGGTAAGATTGTGTCATTATCCACAGTAAAACAAGTACTGTATCAACATGGGCTGAAAGGCCACTCTGCCAGGAAGAAGTCATTGCTCCAAAAGAAACATATAAAAGCTAGATTAATGCTTGAAAATTCACACAGGAACAAACACCGACATTTTTGGAGACATATCCTGTGGTCTGATAAAATTAAAATTGAACTGTTTGGCCATAATGACCATTGTTACGTTTGGAGGAAAAAGGGAAAAGCTTGGAAGTCTAACAACACCATCCCACCTGTGAAATGTGGGGGTGGCAGCATCATGTTGTGGGGTTGTTTTGCTGCAGGAAGGACTCGTGCATTTCACAAAATAGATGGCATCATGAGGAAAGAAGATTATGGGCGACATATATGATCGGGAGTTGCGCCTGTTTTCTGGTGGAAACTGCGCCTCACCGGTCCGAATCCCCTGTCGGACGCAGTGATGCGGTGTTAGGTGCAACCTTCGCCACTTTTGGATGCGCCTAACAGGAAGGGGCGTGCAATGGGAGCGGTGTGGGCGTTCTGGGGTGGGACGCACCACATTCGAATACTCCGAGGCATGCATGATCGCGGCTCGGAAAAGTGCGGCGCATTGCAGCGCTCAACAACTCCGACAGGCAGACCTAGTTGATTGTGGTCTAAATGAGCCGGAGGAGGCGAAGTGAAGCGAGAACGTAAAATTAGAGGAAAAATATATAAGATCGCAAAAGAAATAAATCTCGGCTCCGTGAGGCATGGAGTATGATTCCAAAAATCGTTTTTATTAGGTGTAAAACATTATCTGAAAAAGAGCTCAAACCTTCTAAAAAATACATAAATGAAATCACTTTCAAAAAATCAAGAACGGCGCTACATCAGGAATTAGGATCTTGAAAATTGCCAGGAAATACAGTAATTCAAATTCTGAAAGCACTTCTCATTGGTCGGCAGAAACCAGCCAATCAGAATAGGAGCGACAGTGAACCATTATAAGCTATGGAGAAGTATTGATCAATCAAATGAAAAGGCAGGACAGTTCAAAATACAGTAAAAATGCAGAAAAGAGCTGATTGTGTGAAGTAGCGAGGGCTTGGCTATCTTGGCCAATCAGAGCACGAGCTACTTTGTCCCAATGTAGTCTATGGAGAGATGGGGGCAGTGACATCTCAGCTCCGTGCGGCATGGAGAATTAGTAAATAAATCGTTTTTATTAGGTGTATAATATTCTCTATAAAAGAGCTAAAACCTTCTAAAAACATGCATCACTCAAATCCCTAACAACGCGTTTGTCGCCGTCACCGCCGCTACATCAGGAATTGGGCTATTGGAAATTGACGGGAAATACAGTAATTAAAATTCTGTAAGCGTTTCTCATTGGTCGGTAAAAACCAACCAATCAGAATAGGAGTGACAGTGAACCATTATAACCTATGGAGTAGTATTGACCAATCAAATGAAAAGGCGGGACAGTTCAATATACAGTAAAAAAGAAAGAAAAGAGCTGATTGAGACCAGGCGGCAGATATGACTCCACCAATCATATGTAGTGCGTATATTTTGAGTGTAGCAATAAGGGCGCAATAGAAGGGCGCCCTAAAAGTTATTACTGTCTATGGGAAATATTCTAGTACTGTGATTGGTTGGGGGGAAGAGAGGCTTGTCCAGCTTAGCCAATCAGCGGCTGAGCTACTTATCTCATAGAGTTCTATGGAGAAAAGAAATGCAGAGCGAGCTCTGTTTGTGATTGGCTAAGTTAAAAGAGGCACGATTATTTGGGCCAATGGGAGAGCGAGCGACACTCTTATGGGTTTTCTAATGCAATCTATAATAAAAACTGTACATGCAGAAATCAAATGATAAGACTTCACAAAGTTGTACGATCTCTATATAAAATGAACAATAATATGGGTGTAACGAAAATAAACAAATAACAATTAATTCCATGAGTTCATCTTTCTTTCTTTATTGTCGTTAGCCAATGATCAATAATATGGGGGTAACGAAAATAAAGAAATGAAAATTAATTTATTGAATTAATATTTTTTTTCGTTACCCCCATATTATTGTTCATTTTATATACACATATTATTATTTGATTTCTGCCATGTACAGTTTTATTATAGATTGCATTAGAAAACCCATAAGAGCGCCGCTCGCTCTCCCATTGGCCCAAATAATCGTGCCTCTTTTAACTGAGCCAATCACAAGGAGAGCTCGCTCTGCATTTCTTTTCCCCATAGAACTCTATGAGATAAGTAGCTCACCTGCTGATTGGGTAAGCAGGACGAGCCCCTCTTCCCCCCAACCAATCACAGTACTAGAATATTTCCCATAGACAGTAATAACTTTTAGAGCGCCCTTCTATCGCGCCCTTCTTTCTCCACTTAAAATAGACGCACTACATATGATTGGTGGATTCATATCTGTCGCCTGGGCTCAACCAATCAGCTCTTTTCTGCCTTTTTTACTGTATTTTGAACTGTCCGCCTTTTCATTTGATTGGTCAACACTACTCCATAGCTTATAATGGGTCACTGTCGCTCCTATTCTGATTGGCTGGTTTCTGCCGACCAATGAGAAGAGCTTATAGAATTTTAATTACTGTATTTCCCGGCAATTTCTAATAGCCCAATTCCTGATGTTGCGCCGGTGACGGCGACAAACGCGTTGTTAGTGATTTTATTTCTGTATGTTTATAGAAGGTTTTAGCTCTCTTACAGAGAATGTTTTACACTTAATAAAAACGATTTATTTACTAATACTCCATGCCGCACGGAGCTGAGATTTCAGTGCCCCCATCTCTCCATAGACTACAATGGGACAAAATAGCTCGCGCTCTGATTGGCCGGGATAGCCAAACCCCCGCTACTTCAACCAATCAGCTCTTTTCTGCATTTTTTACTGTATTTTGAACTGTCCCGCTTTTTCCTTTGATTGGTCTATACTACTCCATAGCTTATAATGGTTCACTGTCACTCGTATTCTGATTGGCTGGTTTATGCCGACCAATGAGAAGCGCTTACAGAATTTGAATTACTGTATTTCCCGTCAATTTCCAAGATCCTAATTCCTGATGTAGCGCCGTTGTTGATTTTTTGAAAGTGATTTTATTTATGTATTTTTTTAGAAGGTTTGAGCTCTTTTTCAGATAATGTTTTACACCTAATAAAAACATTTTTTTTTATTCATACTCTATGCCTCACGGAGCTGAGAGGTGAGATTTATTTCTTGAGCGATCTTAAATATTTTCCCTTTAATTTTAAATGATCCACTTTTTCACTACATTTAATCGCTTTTAGACAGCTTGGATTTTTCTCTTTATTCATTCATTCATTTGAAAGACAACTCTTTTTGCTATTCACTAACATGTTTAATGATTTCTCACTGTTTTCCAGCCTGTCTGGAATTTGAATACATGTTAGACGTAGTCCTTCTGCGCCTAAGTCCCGCACTGCGCCTCACACTCTGGCGAGGCGCAGGGGACTTTACACCGCATATACGAGCGCACCCCGGGCGCCGACATACATGAGGCGCAGCTTTCACATTCGAATGCTCGAAAACGGGCGCTCCGACACGCCGATCTTCATACATGTCGCCCTATGTGGCAATACAGAAGCAACATTTCAAGACATCAGCCAGGAAGTTAAAGCTTGAGTGGAAATGGGTCTTCCAAATGGACAATGACCTGGAGCATACTGCCAAACTGGTTACAAAGTGGCTTAAGGATAACCAAGTCAATGTTTTGGAGTGACCATCACAAAGCCCTAATCTCAATCCTATTGAAAATGTATGTGCTAAGCTGTAAAGGCCGGTGCGAGCAAAGCAACCTACAGACATTTCTCAGTTACATCAGTTCTGTCAGGAGGAATGGGCCAAAATTCCTACCAACCATTGTGAGAAGCTTGTGGAATGATATCCAAAACGTTTCACTCAAGTCATACAGTTTAAGGGCAATGCTTCCAAATACTAATGAAATGTATGGAAACTTTTGACTTTGCAGAAAGTAATAAAAATGTCTTAAAATATTCTCTCTCTGTTTTCTGGCATTTGGCAAATATAAATAATTTTGGTTCCTAATTAACCTAAAATGGGGAAGGTTTTTTTCTGATTTCATGTCAGATATGGAGAAAAACATGCATATGGGTCTTTTTATATAGTGGATGTAAACTTCTGGTTTCAACTGTATCTATATAAAAGAAAGTAAAAATATGTGTTTTTACTGAAACGCTACATAGCAGGCAAATTAAAGCGTTATCCCGTGGATAGGCTTACTGGTGTGCAGTCACTCATTTATTATTATACAGCACAGTAACTTAAAGTTAAAGGGGTTGTCGCACTACATTGATTCATCTTACCTCAGTCCTGTTTTCTTGGTTTAATTTTGAATTCAGGGGCATGTTTACTGGCTTCTACAAGACTGCAGTAGAAGCCAGGTCTGTCGCTATAGTGACCAGCGCTGGAAGCCTATCAGGAGAGGCTGGACAGGTCTGTAGCTATAGTGACCTGAGGAACTGATGCAGCCCATACAAGAGGGGATATCTAGGAATATGTAGGACACTGTTAATGGACATATATACTGCAAAGTAACTTGTTTTTCCAAGATCTTTAACATAAAAAGCAATCCTTGTAGTGAGACAACCCCTTTAAAGTATCTGCTCCAGCGGCACCCTTGGTCCGAGATCACATTAGGGTTTAACCTAATGCTGCTGGACCGGAATCCCTGCAGGACAGTAAGTTAATTATTGCAAACCAATAAAAAAAACCTAGCCCTAATCCCAATTTAAGGTTAGGATTAGAGTTAGGATTTGGTTAAGGGTTAGGATCAGAATGAGAACATTTGGGCCCTGGATCATAATTTTTTCACTAATTTGGTTAAATTAGTTAAATTAAACCAAAACGGAACAGGTTTGAACAACACTACTCCCAACCAATCAGGTTGTCAAAAGGGCATCTACCTAAATCAATTTACCATGGGTCCAGGTAGGCTATGTATTTCTCACGGCATCTTAAACATGCTCTACCATCACAAGCTCTGTCAGATGAAAAAAAAGTCTTTAAGCCCTCAAGAACAGGTAGATATGGGGGTATTTATAAAAATATTTGCTTTAGCTTTGAAACGGTAATGAAAATAAAATCTCTGTTTTACATTCATAGAAAACACCTGTAAAGTTGCTTTGGTGCCGCTACATGTGTGCAATAAAACAAAAAAAAAAAAATTTCTATAGTCCTTGATTTACAGGTTTCTTTTAAGGTTCTTGAAGTCTAAATTTGTCCCAGTAATCCAGGAGATATTCACATAGGATCCACTACTGTTCCATTTATTAGGAAATCTATACTTTTCATTTCATTTTATGCTTCCTAGTTAATATGGCCACAGTTCCCAGCAAGGCACAAGTAACAATTATTCACTCCAGTGCTGTACTAAGGGCAATTGAGATAAAACTTCACTCATCCTCAGTCTCTTCAGACTAATGGACTCTGTGGTACAGTCATTATTTCTTTGTACACATGTGGAAGTAATAACAAAGAGCCTGTCTCTACCTAAAATTGCAACAATCTGTCCCGTATATAAATGACCCTGTGCTTCCCTCAAATCATTCCACTCCCTCTGATGTTTCCTGAACTTATTTTCCCTTTATTTTTCTTTTTTGAAATTTTGGACTGAACTATTATAGCAAAAAAATAAAACTATTGCAACGCATTTATATGAACAGATGTTTCATACATTGTGTAATAGGCATAGAATTTTCATTGAACCCAACGAAATATAAAAGATATACAGTACATAAAATACATACAGTGGTAATGGAACTAACTTAAAGGCGTTTTTTGAGATGATAAAAAGTCGTCTGCTTTTTATTCTGAGGGAACAGCACAGTTTTCTCTCCATCCAAATGCAAAATAATTTAGCTGAGAATATATCTGTTTCTGCAAAACAAAACTCTGACCTTTTATTTCATCAAGAATGTTCATTAAAACTACGGTATGATGAAATGGGACCAGGATAGGGATAGGCTGTGGTGTACCTATAGCGGGTGCAGAAGTAGCAGTTGCTACTAGACACTGCAGCCTAAGGGTGCCCAAAAGTCGTCCTGTCACATAAGCTGATACCAGGGGGGATTTCTGTCATCGCAGAGGCATCCCCCGTGTTAACACAAACGGTCTACGACAGACAGATGGAACATTTTCCAAAGGGATAAAAATGTCCAGTATTTGACCGGTTTGTGTGCTGTCCCCACGACCGTGGGGGGGGATGGCTTTTCTCTGCGATGAGCGGAGAAAAGCCCTCCCCCTTCCCATTCACATGCTCATATTCCGTCGGAAAACCAGACGGAAGATTGTGCTTGTAGAATGTTTTTCGGGCGGCCGACGGAAAACCGTGGGGACTGCTGCATGGATTTTCCTCAGAAGCCCATTGTGTTTGTTTGCGGCTGGTGTTTCAGACGGTTTGCATAACCACAAACTGTCTGAAAAACCGTCCGCAAACCCATGAAGTAGGGACATGCCCTAAGTGGGACATGGTAGCTGGGGGGCCCATTTCACTTTTTGCACTAGGGCCCTCGAGCTTCAAGTTACGCCTTTGGGAATGGGAACTCTGTCTTCCAATACTGTCGCTCTAAAGCCTCCAGGGATTTACTCTTTGCTCACCAAAGGAAAGGCTTGAACTCTTATTTACAAACTAGGGAGTGCAAGTCTCTCCTGTTTGTGGGGTTTAGAACCTGGAAGTGAAGAGGATCCTGGGAAACCTTAGGCTGAGTTCACACAACAGCATTTTGGTCAGTAACTCTTTATTTGAATCTCAAATCCAGGACTTGATCCAAAACACAAAAAAGGTAAATTCTCCACCATACCTTCCCTCTGCAGGATCCAGAGAAAAGTGGTGTTACCTTATAAATATTGATGTAAAATACTGACGAAAATACGGCTGTGTCGTCCCAGCCTTAGGCTGTGTCCACATGGCAAGACACAAATTTTACAGTCGGTTTTTGTTTTTTGGCCCATTAGTTTGAACAATTTTAGAACAGTTTTCAGATGAACATTGAATAGTATATTTTTCATTGGAAATCTGGTGGAAAAATTAGCATTTTTTTTGCAAAACTGTCAGTTTTGATATCCGACCTGAAAAAATATGAACCATGTAGATTACAAGTTTCAACTGAGGTCTATGGGGATGTTTTATAATTAGTTTTCAATTGGGTTCAAAATCCGAAAACGGTGTTGAAATTCGATTATAAATCTGTCACGTCAAGGGAGGTACAGTGAGCCCTGACTGGAATCCAGCCCACTATCTATCCCTGCCTGCTTGACGTGCTGCCCTAGGCGGCAGACACCAACTGGGCGACAGTCCCTGCACTGCTAGAGTGCGGGGGACTGTCAGGAGGAAGAAAGGTCAGACAGTCCGGGTCAATAACAAATCGGAAACGCCAAAGCCACAAATCAGAACCAGAGGGATAAACATAAACAAGCCGAGGTCAAACACGAACGGGAGTGAGGTACAAAATCAGAAGTAAAGCCGTGGTCAGGAGAACAAGCCTAAGTCAGGTACACAGAGAAGCAAATACAAAATACAAAACAAGTAATCAGGCAGCCAGGAGAATTTCGCAGGCGCAGCACTCGCAGGGAGTTTAAATGCGATTCCTGGATACCGGCCCTGTAGCTGATTGGAGCGCCTCCGGGTCCTTCCATTGGCTGGTGCGACACACCACCTGTCTGGAGTGGCTGGACCTCTGTCACTCATGGAGATGCCAGCAGACTGTCTATCAGGTCCCAGACGAGCTACTATCCTGATTGTTAATGGCAAATTCAACCAAAGGTAAGTATTTGGTCCTCACATTGGCTGGTGCGACACGCCCCCTGTCCGGAGTGGCTGGGCCTCTGTCACTCACAGAGCTGCCAGCAGACTGTCTATCAGGATGAGGTCGCTGATCAGCTGCTGCAGAACGTTGTTCCCTGCAAACCGAGCGCTGCCCAGCCCTGACAAAATCTTTGTCATGTAGACGGACCCTTGTAGTGGCAGCAACGGGGGATGGGTAGGTAAGTGTGATTTTCCATACTATTTTCCATATCTTGGCCTCATTTAACCATAATTTTATTGAACTGGAAAACTCATTTAATATTGTATATTTCTAGCTTATTTTATGGCAATATTATTTAGTTCATTTTATTTATATCCTTGTAGACAGACAATGTTCATACCTGTGGCGACTGTACTTACAGCACATTTTAATCTTTATTTTGTGCAATAGTAAATGCAATTTACTGTTTAAATACATGTTTTTATTTCAACTTTTTAAACAAGTAGTAAAACATTTAAAAAAATCTAATATCCAATCATTAATACAGAGAAAATGGCACATGCTAGTGAAAGCAGCTGTAAACAAACAGGCAAAGAAAAAAATGGCTGGCTGGTAAAGGCGGAAAGGAAAATGAAGCCTAATCAAGTGCAATGGTCTATATATTGTCCTGGGCCGTAGAGGTTCCAGCGCTAAAAAGGATCTAGATCTTATATTGATGCCATGTCCTAGCAATATACAAAGGATCACTAAGCAAAGGTAAATAAAGACTATTAATACACTGCTGTTCTGATTTTGCTTTCTTTAAAAATTAGAGCAATTCTTATTTCTTGCTTGTGTACATAAGCTTTCTTGGGATACCGATGACCTCTCTACTTAGGTAGCCATAGCCAGTATGGTGTTGTCACTCCCTGCTGTGTCTTATCAGCAGCACAAGAACTTATCTGACAAACTTTAACCCTTTATAGCTCTGTAGCCTTCTGCCCTGCTGTTAAAACCCTTTAATCATGAATGTCCCTCTCTCAGGCTCAGCTAGGAATAGCAGAGCTGAAATGTGAGTCACTACTATAGAACCACCCCCCACAGCATGAATAGGAAGTGGGAGCCTAAAGCTTGCTGTGAAAAGCAGGCTCTGTGAAATATTCTGATAAAAAAAACCTGTTTAAGGTGAGTTTCCGAATTCAAAAGGCTTTTATTAAAGTGTAACAGAAGGAGAGAGAAAGCACTGATATGTTAACATTACATCAGAGTTAACTTGCGATGTACAAAGACAGATGGCGTTAGCATATGGGTCAAACAATCAGGGTATGCAAGTAGATCTCAGCAAGGAGAAGTGTAAAAAGATAACAGTACTCAAAAATATCACCATTAAATACAAACAAGGCAACAGAATATTATAAAGTAACCAATAGAATACTAGTGTATCATAGAGAAAAATGGTATGAAAAGTAAAATTGGCCCCTGAGCTTAGAGGGACTTTATGAGTCCCGATCAAGATGATGAAGCAAACTCTGACTTCGGCCACTAAATGGACAGACAAGACAGACAGGAGACGAACATCCCACACACACACAGTGGAGGGGGGGGGGAGAGAGAGAAGGAGGAGAAGAGAGAGAAAAATAAAAATAAAAAAAAAAAAATAGAGAGGGGAGGGGGGCGAAGGAAGAGACATATGAGGGCAGTAAGATGGGGGGTGTGAACAGGGAAAAAAGAGGGGATGAAAATTATCCAACTGTGGCAGACACCACTACAACTACACCTAGCCTAAATAGTAAGGGAATGAAGAGCGGGAGTGTTCACAAATTGAAGCCAGGGGGACCACGTCCTTGCCAAGGACGTATTTTGTTCCTTGAGT